>JABASC010003497.1:0-14041 GCA_019776185.1 Plutomurus gul
GCATTGAAACAAAACCTACTTATAAAATTGTTTACTTTCCATAAGCATAATACAGACTTTGTATGAGAGACAATTTTATGAGGGGGGAATACTTAATTTTTTGCAACTGATTGTGAGTACTTATTAGTAACTTGCTTAATAACACAGTATTTGAATATTAATTAATTTTACAAAATATGCTTATACTAATAATACGATTCACTAGTATGAAAGTGAAATTGCATTTGATTCCACATAATATTCCTAATTATCTGGGGTGATGGTTTTTCGTTTTTTAAAAGTTTGAGCCCTTTTTTTCTCGGTTTCCTTGTCCAGCTTTGTTAGTTGATCCTGAAAACATTCCGATCTAAAGTGAAAATAAAGTTGTGAGATCTGTACAGCAAAATTCGAATAAAATTTTAAAAAGGCCTACCTTATTTTTAATTACAACACGCTTATGTTCCCTTTCCTCCTCTGAGTCATATAGAAGCTCAACATCGGGTTCTTCGTCAATTGAATGGAGAAAGTCCAGGACAGCACAAATGCGTGTATGCTTGTATCTACTTCATCATCACTTGAAATCTTATATTTCTCCTTCCAGATATTCCAATAGAAGGGTGACGAGTTTTGAATCCCTTTTACCATTTTTTGTTTGCTGATCTCTTCATGTTGTGTTGTATTATTGAAACATCGGTGGCAACACAGAATTCGTAACATGTTCGCATAATGTCTGTGGAGCTAAATGAGACGCCAGTGGATCGAAATAGGTAACAGTGCTTACTATTAACTGTTCTTCCAAGTTGGAAGTCCCAACTCACTTTGGTACAACTGTCCTCGGGGCACTTCGAATTTTGAGCCCATAATTCCTTCTGCATACTCTCTGAACCTATCGTAAAGGCGCATGAGAGTTGTACGCGGAATTCCGTCTTCCAAACTTGCCCCTCGCTTTGACACTTTATTTGTCATTATTCATATGAACGCATCAACAATAATGTCTGTGGAGCTAAATGAGACGCCAGTGGATCGAAAATATGTAGCAGTGCTTACTATTAACTGTTCTTCCAAGTTGGAAGTTCCAACTCACTTTGGTATAACTGTCCACGGGGTACTTTGAATTTTGAGCCCATAATTCCTTCTGCATACTCTCGGAACCTATCGTAAAGGCGCTTGAGAGTTGTACGCGGAATTCCGTATTCCAAACTTGCCCCTCGCTTTGACACTTTATTTGTCATTATTCATATGAACGCATCAACATCTGCTTTATTTGCGTTGGTGTTCAACGCACCCACATATTTTTGGACTGCCTCTTTAGAGAAAGCGTTCTGCAAATAATAATTTAAATAGCCGAACAATTTACTCTAAACAAAATGTAGAAAAAGTTTTTAAGTATATTCTGCAGGAATTATTTTAAATTCAGTTCGTATATTATGTATGTAAAACAAGTGGGAGGGCTCAGATTTGTGGCCGACCACTACTCTATTATATTTGCGTTACAAAGGGTGGAGAGGATCTGAATTTGTGTGGTTTTGAATTAGATAATTCATGGGCGTACTCTTACCCTTGATGCTGCTATCTCTTCCTTAATTTGAAGAGCCACCTATATTTAATATTACACAGGAAATGGAAAAATTGTTATGTGCATTATTGCAACAAGATATCTCTAAAATTATATTCTTTGTTATTATAGGCAACCCTTTCGATACCTTCATCTGGCATTTTCTGCTTTAATCCCATTCTGGGTTTAGAGGGATCAGGACACGTCTGCACAAATAACCAATACATAAATGAGGAATTCTTGTCACATATCATACCATGTCGTATGAAGCATACAGACAAACAAAAAAGTGATCGTGTAAGAATAGAGCTGAGGCGATACAATGCTTCCAAAGTGGCATTTTTACACAATGCTTCAAAAAAGAAACGTCCAGTTGCCCGAAAATCAAGTGCGAACTCGTGCCCAGTACGTATATTTTTCAGTGTTTCTAAATCAAAATTATCTAACTTGAAACCCTACAAACAAAAATTAAAATTATTGTGGATGACTTAACTTTACGTTGAGATGCTTTTAACACAAAATATTATTTTGTTTACCATCCCATTCCCAAATTCTCCAGTGTCAAATATTGACTGTTTTCCCATTGATTTTTTTATTTTGGGTAGCGATTACTTTAGCTTGGCTTTCAGCAATCCTCTTAGAAGTCAAAGAAAAACAAATTTTCATAATGCCATTTTCTCATAGAAGAAAATGTACATCTGAATCTGATACGCATTTTGTGTCATTTTCTTTCCATTTTTGCTGGGAACACCTAAAAAATTATTTAAATAATATTTTATATTCTACATATTACAGTCTTAATTAAAAGATGTATTCATAAACTTACAATAAAAATCAGAAGCTTCGATAATTTTCAATGCGATATCTCCTTCGTGGTTTAAACAGTAAACTTCAACTTTATCAGGAATATGTTGATCCAAGATGTGTGATTACAACCCGATTTTTGTTTTGTACTTATAGTGATTGCGATATTTTTCACAAATATGTAATGTCATTACTCTTGGTTCGATAATAATTGTTAATTAACACAGTAATTTTAGGTTGGCAAAGGGGTATCACACGTGAGAAAATATGAATATATATGCTAAAATAAAATTGGTACATGCTACACGTATAAATATCGATATGCATAAATAGGTGAATTCGTGCGCAACAGAAATATGTAAGAGAAATCGAAATTTGAGGATGATTTGGTGTATTGTGCATTTCCAATTGTAAATTCAAACTCACCACAATAGAATATTTGTTACTGGCCAATTCAAGGGAATAATGGACCAGTGGTCGCTCGGAGTCGTCCCTGAGTTCATCAAATACGTTGAAAACGTCGTAGAGGCCTACGCATCAGAATTCAAAAGCAAAATTTGAATTAGTCCTAGGAAATTGCCACATATACATATATCTGCACCTATTTGATTATAGTATCTGCTGTAACTGATCTATGGTGTCTACATAAAATCACAAATTATTTGTTCCATTCCTAACTGCGTTACAACTAATAGTATGTCACGGTTTTTGGAGCTTGTGCTAGCTTTTTCTAATTGCAAGAGTTGTCACAATTTGAAATGAAAATTATGCATTAAAAAATTGTCGAATTTGCGAACAACCAGGTTTAAATTTGCTTTTCAACAGACAGTAAAATCTGCTTTGTTAACATCATAAAAAGAGTTGAAATTGTTAATCATGTTTTACAACTGAAAACATTTTCGACCGCTTAGGGAAACAATGATGCTAATGAAGTAGCTATGTAAAAGACAGCTTTCAGAAAATTCATTAATGATGTAACAAATGAAATGCTGGAAATGGCACTGGCAAAATTGATTGGGTACAGGAGTTTTGTAATTGATAGGTCAAACATTTGTTACAAAACAGTTCTAATGCAAATGTTTAATCGGTAGGTACAAGAAAATTGAGACACCTAGTTATTTATACGTAAGAGATGATAGTAAAGTGTGTGAGAATAGAAGAGCTGTGAGGATATGCCCATGACCGAATTAATGTGAACCTAATGAACTTTAAATATTGAAATCTTCCATCTAATGAACTTTCTTGCAGAAGAGTTATTTCAGTAATTATTAATTAAGCATAAATTATTCTTTCATCGTTAATTCATTTAAGTAGTGCATCTGAGGTCCGACGTAAACATTTTTCTCGATTTTCATTTTTTTCCTTGCAAAAACAAGCATACATACGTACTATGCAGTAGATTATCTTCTTGAAGGCTGCTTTAATTATTGTGCTGTTCTGTCAATGGAAACTCATTTAGTCAAACTCATGGCACACCGTCGCTATCGCTATAATTGAAGAAAATTATGACGAAAGAGAACGAATTGTAAAACGTTAGGGCATGCACTTAACAAATAATTAGGCTGTGACAGAGAGCTGTATTATATACGCCTGCCTATTATTTCGCTTACACACGCTGAGTGCAGAGTTGGTGCAGAGTGCAGAGAGTGCATTACTTTAAAGTGAAAGTTTTTCCACTCATCATTTTGTAAGTTCTTATCATCTTGTTCTAATCATTGGCAGCTAAAAGTCATACAGGACGGCTGATGCTGACATGTTTTATATAGCTAAGCTTTAGGGATACGTAAGTTTACATGCTACGTTATCTCCAACTAAATCTGTATAAATATTTCTGTGGCACCTTTACCTGCTAAACTTATGCTTAGATATTAAAGAATGGCGACTGTTACGCCGTAGTAGACACAAGAGGATTGCTCATCTCACCAAAACTACTATATAAATATATAGAACTACTTCACTAATAAATCACAGTATATATGTACGTGTGTGTGTTTTGTATGTAGGTAGCAAAGCTCTAGTATTTAGAAATGTATGTGTAGGTGCTACATTTAAGTGCATCTGTCCTTACATAGAGAAGCACACTTGCAAATCTATGTGTCTATATCTATCTGCATCGTTTTCGTTTCAATTGAAAGTTAAAAAGGTGTTCTCTACCTAATTATATTTTTTCGCCTTCTAACACCATAATACGTAAATGTACTCGTTGTGCAAGCACTTTGATGTGGGATGATATCATTAGCACCATGTACAACTCTGCTGTTTTATGACCGATAGTTAGAGCACTAAATTATTTAAGATCTTGTAGTAGCATTGTAATCTACGGATTGAAAAAATTATAGATCTGACTACACGTAATTAAGGGGAAAATACTTTGTGCATATGATCATCACAAAGAGATGCGATTAAATATTAAGTATTACCAGTAAGGGAGCGTGTGTGAAGATAATGGTAAGGACGAGAAGTCCCATGGAGGTAGACTCTCGATGGTGATTGGCAGCATCTCGCTTACTGGGATGATTGCGGTCGACGAGGATTTTACTTTTTTGCTGCTGCTGCTGCTGCTCTGGTGGTAGGTGACTGAGAACTGCTTTGGCTCTTAGGCCTGGTGTTGAAAATTGTAAGATTACTGGATTGTCGGCAGAGACGCTCGAAGATGCCGTGGATGTGTTGGACAGTGTTGGGGTCAGATCCAACGGGACGTGTTTCCTGATTCTTCGGTGATTAGTGTGACTTTGTTCTAGCTGCTTTTCTCGACTGGGACGTCCGCCGCAATTGCAGCAAGAGGCTTTCCATATTGCAAACAATCCCGTCACGACGATGATTGTGTGAACACCAATGTAAAATATGACAAACTTCAAATCGAACTTAAACGGTATGAACGTGCATTGATCAAAGGAATAGGTGCTAGATCCCAGCCAACTGTTATCGGTCAAAAGGTCGGGACTGTTTAGTGTGAGCAGTGCAGCAAATCCGACGGTGGAACTGAGCACGGCCAAAACACCGATGTGATAACGGATGTGGTTTTTTCGTAGGTACAGACGATATTCGAATTTTGCGGCAAAAAGCCATCTATCAATGGCCAAGGAGACGATGGTTGCCCCTTTGAAAATAGGAATTGAAATAAAAAACCAAAGCAGTCCAGTGCATATCGTATCGCCGGTTGACTTTGATGACAGTTTTATGAGTGATAGGATTGAGTAAATGAATCCAAGAAATTGTTGTAGTACACTCTGACTAAGGATTGACACGAGAAATATGTCAATGGAGGACCTAAACAACAAAGGAAACAAATATAATAAAACGATTTCTTGCTGTAATCTATCCGACAAAAGTATAAAACTCATTAATACCACTGGCGTCTTCTGCAATGAAATACTGCTAGTGTCCATGTGGTAAGAAGAAGAATTACAGGTGCAGAGGCTGCTAGTGCTATCCAACTGTAAGTTAATGGAGGTGGCATTGCATTGCACTTAACAAAGAGCTTACTACTCCCTTACTCTTAATAACTTGATCAAACGAGTCCACGTTGGTCAAATTGGTTGGCGAATTGAGAGTCGTCGTCTGAATCTTTGGTTGTTGCAGTTGCCACATCCTGAAACAAAAACATTCCATCATCAGTTTCCTGGTTGCACTCATAATACATAAATACTACTGTTTAACGCATATGCTATTTGAATATTGCCCATATAACGTTAATAGAATAAGATTTTTCTCCTGACTGACAATGACTAGAGAATTATGCTTATTATACATATACCTAATATGGAATGTCATACTTATATCAGGAAAGAACTTTTCAGAGCGCATAGGGCAGCCACACATTCCATAAAATTATGCACATTAAACTGCCGTAAAAGTACTAATACATCTCTACTACAGTATACACTAATACTATTCGCCTAAAAATGTTATGTAGCTCTTCTGAACGTGCAGGTGGTTGTATGCATTCACGAAGTAAGTAAGGGTGTACGAGTTGCATGTATTTTTTTGCTCAACTTTGTAAAATTAAGTCGCACAATGTCGTTTCCTCAATGTAAATTTAAGGCCTCTAATTTATGCTTGCCCATTGCACAGTAGTGGAACTTTAAGAATGTAGTTTAAGTGCACAGACGATGATGATCTCGAGTGCAGTGCTGACACAACATGTAGAGATTAACGCTAAGTAGATAGTTAATAGTTAAGCTTCGGTTTTGTTTAATGTCTGCTCGAACTACATGGTATACTTTTACGTATATGTATACTACTGTACAATGGAATCAGCCCATACAAGAAATTTTGAAGAAAGTGAATAAACGGTCTCCTATTCTGTTAACAATGAGTTAGTACTTGGCGCATTCTCCGAATGCGAACTTACTACTTAATACTGTTCACATGTGCTTTTAAATGTACACAGAGACTCTGTTCACCGTGTCTTATTCTGAGGCGCTAGAATATTTATTGTTGCATCTAGTCTTAAAGCCCATTTAGCTTTATCTGTGTGGGGACAATGGTGGTCACGATAAGAGAGGAGAGGACTCTGTACGACGAGGAACATGTGTAATTGTAGAAATGATGATTATAGCCATTGCTCACATATTATATTGAATTGAGGTTGTTTTTAAATAAACATCCGCATATTTAGATGCACTTAAATGTAATTTGTTGGCGATCTCGACTAGGATGTTTATTATAATTTAAGCAGGTTACATACAATCGCACTTATAATGACAATCCAAGTAGGCTTATTGTTATAGCGGAGAATCCCTTTGGCAAAGACGCCAAAGACTCATCCTTGCTCTCTCGAAGACGTGATCTGTGTGATGTGAACATAGTCATCACTTATACAGACGTGTACATGTATGTAGAATGTGTATATAAATATGTGTGAGAGATAGGAGCACAGACACATTTTATATGACTAGAGCTGCAAAAACAGGCAACAAGACTTTTCATTACGTATTGTTTTTTTGTTTACTGTACTGTGCATATCATAATGCAAGATAAAGACTCGTTCATGCAAGAGCTCTCGTATCTATTAGTACTCGCGTATGATTTTACATAGGCAATCGTTTCATAGGTGGTTGTCCTTAGCGTGTTGCGTATCAGAGAGGGTGACTGAGTGACTGAGAACACACCAGTCTACATGTGCACGACAACGAATGTGTTGTGTTACGCTATTCATGTGTATATAAATTGGAATCAGTGTAAAAAGTCCATAGGCTGCAAGAGGCAAGCCTCTCCATAGAATAATATCACATATACATACATAAGTACTATGCTATATATTACTTACGGCTAGGTTGCATATTAAAGCGTAATTTCCTATTGAAGAATGTATTTTCCTTTAGGCCATTTCACTTCAAATGTTGATGTTGTTTTGTAACACCCAAGGTCGCTTCAGACACAAACTAGTCGATAGTATGACCAGTTTCTCTAAAGAAAACCTCTCTCTCTATTCATCCTTTACATTCCTGTCCTGCAACCTGTGTCTTGTCTCATTACAATTCCAATAGCTTTTAGCCGAACACTGAATTAAGCTTGAAGCAGTTAGCTACGTTATGATATGACAAGACAAGACTGTATCATTATTACATTCATGCAAAGAGCGAGAGAGAGAGAGAGAGAGATTCAATGCTTACAATTATATATTACACAAAAAGTCATCCTGTAAAAGTAAACCTTTAGTGTATGTACTTCTTGTTCGCAAGTATGTTTCAAGAGTAGTTTTACACGAAACAGGATTAGGTTATGTTCGGTTGTTGTGTTACGTCTGCTGGTACGATCGAGTATTAGAGTTTGTGTGCTTTTCGCGTTATTTCATATGTATTATCAAGAGAAACACCTCAGGAGCAAATAATAGTGAATCTAGGCAAACCATTTTAGCATGACTGGCAAATTAAAGACAGAATAGTGCATGAAAAATCACTGTATTGGTAAGTAGTGTACGAGTAATGTGAGTAAGTAGTGTGTACCGCCACACAGCTTGTTAGAAGAGTCCTATGTATTACGTAATAACTATTTCTCGCCTCCTGAAACAGGTGTATTTACTAAATATGTGCATCCTGAACACAACAACACTCGTTTTAGCGAAATTCGGCAGACACTTTGTTGGGCTACACATTTACTATACACAGACTGACTACCTGGCTCCACGATTTTATTTGTACTTTAACAATGTTATCTCTCACAGTTTATTTACGTATTTATTTATCCATTAGCAATACGATAGTGTGTCTAGAGTTTTGTACGGCTACAGCATTGAAGAGAAGACAAGACACTTGTTTCAATTTTAGACTCGTCTGTATTAAGGAAATAGGGAGAAATAGAGTGAATCGATGGCAGTCTTCGACGCAGCAGAAGAAGCAAAAAATTAAAAGATTTGCTGTAGTTACTGTAGCTACAACAGCGTGTCAATTCCACTGGTACAGTTACAATGACCAGAAAGAGTAGCTGAATCGCTCACAGTGCATGTAGTATTAGTTGTGTGTGCGTTTTCATTCGTGTTTAGTTTAGTGTAGAGGATTTTGCGATTCTCTTGTTAGAGAATGATGATGAATCCGTGCCCACCAAGTGTGTACTTAATACGATTTATGTTCTGTGCTCGCTCATGATTTGTTTATATTTGTAACAAGTGCACCATGAGATACTACAAACAAAAACCTATGTATACAACTAATACAACTAAACATGAAAAGAAATCCACCAGTCTTTTTCTAGTTAGCTTGTACAATTATAGACATAAATCAATTGCAAGTCTCGTACAAATCCCATTAGAGAAGCTCCTGAACTTTCTGCACTGCCAAAAGGGAACACGCAGCCATTGCGTACGAGTACACGAAATTAGAGTATGTGTAAATATATAAGGTCATCATAGATCTACAGATATTTGTCATCTCTGGTTACGGGTGAATCAAAGAAGAGTTCATTATTTTAACCTAGCCTAGAAATAAGCACTAGAAAATACGTAAACCACTATCTCCTCAATATTTCTGTCTCTATACTTTGTGATTGTGAAGTGTGATGATGAATGTGAGCAGCCATGTATTTTGTTTCTAACAATAACAGGTATAGACAATTCGCCAATGTTAAACTGTGCAGATCAGAACGGATATCAGATTTCTACCAAAGGTCCCCCAACGAAACAATTGTCCTATAAATCGCATGCTTACCAGATTCCCATCTTTAGCTTGTGCATAAACGAAATATGAACTTGTAAATAAGTACAGATAGTGTTGTTCTCTGTTTTTGCAGTACTATACTTAGTCTCTTTAATATTCTATCTGTATTGGGTATATATAGCGCGTAGCTGGTATGTACGTATTTTGTGGACGCAGTGTTCATGTAAACTTTCATTGACTCTGTCATTACCTTCCAGCAAATATATCCATTACATTTGGTAGCTACTACCTAATAAAAGAAAAATGACCAGAAGCTAGCTGCTGATTGTGTAGATGACAATACTTACATGTATAAATATCCTGCGTGATAGGATCATTTATCCGGTGGGCAGATTGCATGAAGGTATGCGTTCTATTACTAGCAAAATCCTCAACCCCATCCCGTCACACAAAGCCATTTACAATGATGCTTAATCATTTGGAAGTCGGAAACGTGGACATGACAAATCTATTGTAGTTCGTCTAATGTACTGATTCACACAGCAGATACTTACAAAGTGCATACCACTCACTTGATGTACATACAGTGTGCAGTGGTTCAAGTGCTATAATAATACCATCGTACAGTTGAGAGCTAAATACTAGGGATTATTATACATACAGATAGGAAATACACGTCGTTCTATCTCCTCTCTACAGAAAGTTTATAGATTTCACCACCACCTGTTTACCTTTACCTGGATGTCAAGACGTCTATTTTCGAATAATCGGTCGACTTTACACTAACTAAGTAGTACACATGTTGAATACCCTATCACTTTCCACCAGCAATCTATTTATATACTGATATGGTTAGCTCCATATGAAAAAAGTCACACTTCCGTTAATTTCCTATATAGCATCCAATTTATTATACTCTCCGTAGAATGTTGACCTCATCTGTTTTATAGTGTAGATAGAATGATCTTGTATGTATGTGTGTGTTTTGTGTACCAATTCACGTCAATCTCAGTACTATTGTAAAAGTACAGAGGTTAAGCGGTACACAGTAAATATCATGTCAGACAGTCAACCCGAAGCACAGTGCACACGCTGTGCTGTGTCTGATGATGAGCAAAATGAACACAGAGTGAGCTGCACAAATGCAGGCACATCCGTTTCGCTCTTTGGGTTTGCATTTACCAAAGTGTAGTAGCACAGCCTGGGAACACGGAGCCTAGCAGAGAATTTTTGGGAGCACCAAGTTAATAAATGTAAATGTTGTTCATGATGATGAGGTAGAGAGATGAACGATCATATCATCATAATCTCTTAATCATAACAGAATTAGGATAATTTTATATGTATCCACTGTAAATGGCACGGAGACTTTATGAGAAAGGTTTAGACAATGAGAGACAAGACAAGACACTCTCATATATCAAATTGAAGCAAAATTACAGTCCCTGAAACCAATCTGTAACCAAGCGTGGCATCAGAGAGAGGATTCTGTGTCGAAATATCTCAAACTTAAATTATCAGAGCCAATAAGCAAGTGAGCCAATAACCGTGAACAGAGCGATTATGTTTGTCGTGACGTGACTCGCGCGGTGACCTCCTCAAAAATGCTTATAATGTGTTTCCCATTCACTTTAGATAGATATCTCTCGTCGTATCATTTGTGCGAGGCGGATTGATATTCTGCCTGCTTTGGCTAATGGCATGGGGTAATGGCAATGTAATGTGAGACTGTTTTGTCTTGCTTATCTCTATTCTTGATTCGAGCCATGTGCATATATAGCAGGGGGCTGAATGCAATGAAAACTCAATAGGTATGGTATGCAATGCAGCAGCGGAGATCTCATGACATTGCTTAAACTCTATATACGCCTGTCTTAAGCACACCGTCAGTCGTGAACATCTGAAAAGTCTATTGGAAATTAATTAGAACTTACCCGTTAGAAAAATCCCAGAATATTCCCACTGTGATTGACTTTCCACAAAGTTTGTTCTCACCAAACGTTCGAATTGATATAAAATTTCACTGCACGGTCACATTTAATTGCATTGTGAGACTGACCTCCACACACCAGTCAGACTGCACTGCGCATCCGTAAATATCACTGCACTACCTGGATTACACACTGGATCACATTTCAATTATTAAATAAATTATTGTGACAGAAAAGTCAAAATGTTAATAATGTGTACGTGATTTAGTACGTGTGTGGCTGTGTGTTGTGTATGGGCTGTCGTGAATGTTGTCTCACCAACTCAGAAGATCAAACTGACTATGGCACTCAATTGTATTCGGCTAAAGGAAAGGGGTAGATTGGGATTGAAAATGCAGGTACTAGTATGCTGCTGCGTCTATTCTCCCACGAGATTTAGAGATGTACTTGTTGCCTACTACAATGAACATAGTACAGCACAGAACGCACAGTACACCGAGTAGACAGACAGAGTTCTTAATGCTACTCCATACATCAACATAAACTTTATAGCTTCTAGCACCAGTATAGTAAAGGGATATTATACAAAGCATGCAATAATACATATACGTACATAATGCAACGCACATTTTACATACACACACAAGCCAGCTTTTGACTCTTCTCTGTTCACGTAGCCTGGTACTATCTATTTATTCTGTGTGTGCATTAGTATGGAGTTGGCCATAACTTTGGCTACCTCGTAATAGTGTATCTCTATATACATATGCATCCAGTTGATATTACAGTACGGTAGTGGTACATACAACAGCTAGCCTACGTACAGTAATGTGCGGTACTACTACTGCTTACCAGAGCTTTAGCTACCTCCACTGAATATGTAAGCTCGGATGTCCATCTGAATCGCCTCGCGATAATACACACAGGTATGCAACTACTTAACATACACATAACATACACTTCACAGTGTGTACGTGTAAAGAAGTGTTTAGGAATGCTTAGGCAATGTTATGATTTCAACCAGTTCATCTCTCAGCCCTATTATGCACACAACAATACAATACAGCCCCTAGTGATCGTGGATGTGTGCACAGAGAGATTTTCACGAGAGGAGATGAAATACAAGGGGTTGCTCAACATTATTCAAATGAATTCGATTCAAATTTTTCCCCTTTGCTTGACGTTCGTTTGTGGAAAAGTCAAAAGCTGTAAACTCAGTTCGAGACTGTGTCTTGTCTTGTCTGTGCTCATTTATCGAAAGCAACTTAACTTGAAAGATGGGTATAGGCAAAGTCATTTGGGATGAACGTAATAATCTGTGAAGTTTTAATTCGAACTTCCTTGTGTGCATCCCCTAAGCCTGGGGACATTGAATCCCTCGGAGGGCTTTCGTACAACGTCCTATGGCCCTTTGCAACTCTAAAGACCACGACCGGACAGGACAGTATTCTTGCTCTATGAGGCGTTAGTTATGTCCAATGATTTCATGTACTGTAGTGACTATGTAACATTATTACCGCATGAAATAGGATGGGCATTGAAAATTACTTGTAAACGTGCAAAGATATCACGCTGTGCTCGTATAAAGCAACAAGTACTTACAGAGATTCTATGTAGTAACATAGTTACGTTTATGTATATAAGTACGTATATTCCGCTTTGACCATTTTGAGCTTTTTACCTTTCACTGTTGTGCTCCTCTGTACCTAATGTTACGTTATTTTAGTTGAGCCAAAAGAAAACTGATATTAAGTGCATACAGATTTTTAGTTACTGCTATATAAGAAAATGGTATTGTATGTACATAGAGGTATGAATGTATAAAAGGATCGTTGAGTGGAATCAAGTCTCAAGATAAGCTACGTTACATTACATAGTAAGGACATGCACATGCATTATAACACGTACTGTGTGTACTGGTACACGGAATTTTTTCATGTACAATGGAAGACAACTATTTTCATATCTATCAGTTGTCAGTGAATAATGAGTTTTATAGTCAAAGGCTATTCATGTGTGTACAGTCATTTACATTGTTGTTGGTATGTCTCTGTGGATGCGAGTTACATTTTTCATTGCACCAGCCGTGATTGTTGACTGTGTTGTGTTGCTAAGCTAGTCCTAAAACTTTGTTGCTTTTGGGCTTGGCTTGGCTGTTGTTGTGCAGTGGAAAGAGCTGGTGAGCCAGCAGACAATTTACCATCGCCCTCGGCTATGTAGATCGACCAGAGTTGATAGCCCGTTTTTGTGTATGCTTTTGGTGGCCGATAAAGAAGAAATTGAAGTGGTTTTTATAGCACCACTGCTCGGTTGTGCCTCGGCCTGGCCACATTTGGAGATTTTTCATATGTGTATATTTATTCTGTCTTGTATATAGCCCGTTCAAATTACCTAGCATTATAAATAATTTTACATTGCGTGCATTCGCTTACGCAAAGGAGATCACGAAGTCGAGGCTCTCTGTTTGATTTATTTGCTAAGTTTTTCATGATTAACTGCACAACTATTAGTGGTTGGTGCTGGTAGTTTGAATATAAAACAATACACGGGGAAGATTTCGTTAAAACTCCACTCTATCCGTGGAAAGTGGGCGACTTGTGCACTCGGCTAGCCCATGTTGATGTGAATGGTTCTCTTCTATCTGTGTGTGAATGCTATGCTAACAACTAAATAGT
>JABASC010003498.1:0-14041 GCA_019776185.1 Plutomurus gul
ATGCACACACAGCACAAGAGATCAGTCAAAGTCATGTGAAGCCAAGTAAGTCAGCTCAGGGACCACACCTACATACTGGTAATGTGTACTACCTAGTAGTAAGTAGGCAACAATGAATATACAGTGTACACATACATACATAATAAATACATTACTAGATAGATGATAGGCTCTTTTATATTATGATATCTATATAGCACTACTATGTATGTATGTATATGTAAATATACTAACAAGTGAGTACGTACAAGAAAAGCATAGCAGCCTGCCTTGGTTACCTCCTACATGATATTATTATTGTGTATGCTTTTCCTGCGTTCACTCCACTTGAAGTTGAGTTGACTTGACTGTGTTTAAAAGATTTACCTTATGCCTTCACCAAAATTAAGAATGATTTCATCACATCACCCGCTCTCTAATTTCTACCACCACATATCTTTGTCGAACACATGCAAATCAAACACCTTTTCCCCCCACTGCTATTACTTATGTATTAATTTTCTGATTACACTGATTCTCCATTGTTGTTGTTTCTCTGTCTGCACTTGCCATCTTAAGTGGTCTGGTCTGATTTCAATCATTTTTCCTTCTGCTGATCCTCCCTTGTTTTTTCGCTCGTCGGGATTAGATCCTATTTCTTTTCTTCTACGACTCAGAAATTGAGAAGAGACGAACGCAGGGATTGTATGTATGTAGAAAAAATGTCAAAAGTTTGTGACAAAAAAATTATAAGTACATGAGATTGTGGTTGCATTATTTTTTGTATGTTGTAGCCATGCGAAAAGAATTAATTTTCTTTGGGGGCTCACTGACAGAAGGTTACGAAAGGCCATTGGAAAAATCCTGACCATTTTTCTTGCTGTGCTGTGTATGTAAAATGCTAAGTGGAACTGTGAAAGTCAATTTGTCATTCGGCCACATCAAGAGCTCCGCAAAAAATCTGTCAATGTCAAACTGCATTCAAGTCAAGTCCAATGACAATTTTAAATTGCAGCTCTACACGTATACAGACACCATGTAGCTCCATTCTCTCTATATATTTATAAGAAACTGCTAAAACCCAAGAAAATCTCCTATACTATCTGTATACTATATACAGATACACAGATTTGTGTGTGATCACCGATGAATGCGTATTCATACATTCTTTTTATTCCGTGGCCTTAGTCCTACTCTCCAAAACTTTGCTTATCAACTTTCTGATTACGTATTCTATTTACATTAGTGTAAATGGATATTATAGGAATATTCCCTATAGAAATTTGTACATTTGTAAAAGCGAAATTTTCCAAGGAATTCATTTTTCTTAATTTTCTATGTACATGTTGCATTTTTCATGCATTGCATAATAGTATAAGGTTTCACTTGCTTATTGCAGGGAGCAATGACAAGTAGTAGTTACAGGTTGAACGCAACCTTTAAACGACCAATTCAGTGTACGTAGCACATAAACATAAAAAGACAGATTTTGAAGAGGAAAATTACATTACAAGAGGATTGCTGATAATAATGACAATGACAAATGGAGAAATGCTGCTCACTGTAAAAGTTCTGTTCGGCCACGATGAAAGACGAGAAGTCATGGCTTTTCTGCCAGGCTATCGTATGTGACATTGTAGTTCGTTCTAAATATAAAAGTGTGCACAGTAAAACCAAAATTTATCATAAGAGACACTTCTTTTACACTTGTGCAAGAAGAAGGAGATGCACGTGCATGGAATTGTGAATTCATCGCTTTTACAGATACAACTGATCATTGCAACACGAATTTCTGTACATACAGACTCAAAGGCATCCTGTTCCTAGAATGTGACGTCATATTTTTTGCATTCACCACTATGCGTGTGTATAATATAATGATGTGCAAATTTAATTAATTAAAACGAATCTTGTAAATACGGCCTTTGCATTTATAATAACACAAATGTAAATATGCTTACCTACTTACCTATCCCAAAGAATACCACCCCATGACCCTCTTTGGTGAAAATTTCGTGACAATTGGAAATTTAATAAATTTTCATAGATTAATTCCTAAGAATACGATTGAATTAACATATCTTACGAAATGTTGTACAAGTAAATAAATATTGAACATGGGTCGTTGAAGTTTGTTGGTTGCAGAAGGACGAATTCAATCATCAACTAAAAATAAACATAAACTTATGAATATTAATATTAATAATGGGAAGAACAAGCCGTACCAGTCAATAATAATAGTGAAATGAACATTAATTGTCAATTATAATGTATCTACACTGTGCTTTGCCGACCGCGTGCTTGTTTCTAGGCGTGCGAGAAACGATTTGGCTTTGCAAAATAGGCCAATTAATTCAATGACGACAGCCACATGACGAGACGCTTAAATTACTAACTGACGACATCATTTTTATAAGTGCTCTCTCCTCGCACTGTAAAGGGAAACAGCAGAACTATTATACAAAGTCAGTTAATCTAATGGCTAAATAAGTATGCTGCTCATATGCATAATAATAGTATAGTGCCCTCTCGGTCACTGTCTATCTACGTACAATATAGAATATACAGCCATAATCACTATAATATACTTTATGTACTTCTTTTACTACTTATAAATTACAAGAAAGTACTACAGACCGATGCATATTGCAATAATCTCATCTCAAGTACATCAAACACACTAACTCACACTTTTATATCCATATGAATGCAACGCATTCACGTTTTCATTAGTTAGTAAGTAAATCAAGTGAATTCAAGCGTATGTATAACGAAATGAGTGTCTATAAGCAAGTCCGCAATCACATCATCATTCCACTTCGATCCTCTTCAACACATGAATAACTGGAGAGCAGCACTTGGGGATAATTCATAAATTATGTAGTAAAAATGCGTGGGTTAAATGTCGCATGTCCATAATTACTTTTTACCAGTTTGTCAAAATTCGGTGGCATGGAAGACAAAGCAGAGTTGAACCTTCAGGAATAGTAAATTTCATGGAGGAATTGGCACTTGCTGAAATACGGAATAGGATTTGCAGAAGCAGTATCATTTTGACAATTTTGCAAAGAATTTCGAAATTCTCCTTTCTGGCCCTCCAACAATCTTGGAAAGGAGGCTTATACACGTTTTAGAAATGAAATTTAGTCATTTTTTGGCTTCGCGGATTCTCACATTTTGGGGAAGTGGGGACATGTAAGTAAGCGCCCCGTTAGATTTTCATCACGAAAAATTTGCAGTTTATATTGTACATGATTTATGTAGTGTCCTTCAGCAGCATATTATGTAGTACACTATTGCTTATGCGAAGTAGAAAGCAATCATTGACCTACCCCTACGCTATGTACTTTACCCATTACCTCATCTTCCTACATATGTACTTAAAAGATAAACATATACTTACTATTACTACTACTACTTACAAATCTGTGGACGTGCACAACAACGTACACACACAGCCCCAAATAACTATCTAAAGTGCTCATTGATTTCACCCTACCTAAAACCTACCTACGCTATTTACATTTACAGAGAAGAATTTTCGTCGTCCTCCTTCATTGCTCTGTCTTGTTGTGCATTGCATATTGGGATGCAGGCAAAATGATTCTCACGTCTTCCTCCACCAACACCACCACCACCACCACCACCGATTACAGCACACGATAAAAGAATGACGGAATTGTTTTTCTCTTTTAATTCCTTATTACATTCATTCGCATTCCTCCTCAAATGGCCAATCACTTTATACTTTAGCAATACTTTTCTTCTTCTTATGACCAGAGATTAATCTCTTAAATTTCCTATCTCTTGTGTTCTGTCGGCATTTCATTTATCTTCTGCACATACAAATATGTAGTAAATAATGTGTGTGGGCTCACCATATAGTAGATTCCTATGTGTGTGTGCAAAATGGTACGTAACATTCGTTTCGGTTCACTTCTTTGAGTCAAGTGGGTTTTGTGCATGTTATGGTGGTGGTGGAAGGGATGTGGAATGGTGCTATGTGCGTCCTTTGATGTGTTTATTGCTGATGATGATGGTCATGAATGATATAAATGCAGCGGCAGAGCAAAGAACAACCATCAATCTCTTACCAGTCCCATTCATCTTTTGCAATTCCTCTCTGTGTACAATAAGCGTATAGTGTACATTGTACATGCTATACAGACTTAATAGCTGGCTGCTAAATTCTAGTACAAATAATAAATATGCGGTAACCACATTATTATTATGGCATAGACAGGATTTTTTCTATCTCTATGTGTGTGAGTCGAGAGAGAGAGAGCTTTGTGCTTGTCATCTCTGATTTGTAAAAGGCTGTATGTGATAATTTGAGTTGACTTGTGCGATAATCTGTATGCGTGCTTAATTCAATTGAAATGTGTACAATATATAATTTAATCATCTCATTACTAATAATATGTACTGTGATGATGGTCATGTGTATTTTTGCATAAGCTTTCTTCTCCAGCTAGAGAGAAACTATTCTTCATTCATTCGCTATGCCATCACATTTCATCTGAAGTAATGGTCCAAGTCACCTAATGCTAAGTAGATACTAGACATAGATGTGAATATGCAAACAATTTATTTGCCTACTAATCACAATGTTTTAACCCTTTGTGCTGTATAAATCGGAAATTTTAATTTTGCGAAAGGTAACTTTGCAAAAAGTTTACCCCTAACAATGTGGTGCTGTCTGTAGTATCAAAACTGTTAATTTCGCAATCAATTTAATTTGCACTAAAAATCGCTCGTACTCTTTACACAAGAAAATTACTTTTTTACTTTTAATTTTCTGTCTGTTAATAATATTTCTGAAATATACGTATGAAAGGGTCGTTTATGTGCGAGTCTTTGTATACAAACAATACATAAATAAATAGATACTAGAAGGCAACGTTGATTTGATAGTAAATATTTAAGTGAAGAGGTGAAGTCACATAATAATCTACAATGCCTTTAAGCTAAAGAGTATAGATGGTGAATTTTAAATTCGCAGTGTGAAGCGATTCGCAATGAGGCAATTGTGAATAAGTTTATGGAGAGGAGTCCATTACTGACCGTGAGTGAGTTAGTGAATTGAGTATTGACAAGAGTTATTTGTTATGTTAATTTTATGAGCATTCTCTTCGCAACCATTGTATTCTAATTCAATTTATTCTCGCTGCTGCTGCCATTACCATCCTCAAGATCAAACCATCAGATTGACACAGAAGAGCAAGCCGAGACAGTCGTATAGACAACAAGCTTTATCGTTATTTCCCTTGAGAGATCAAACAGAATCAAGAACAAGAACAAGAAGTGGAATATGTGAATGAGATCTTTGTATCGGACGGGACATGGCTTTTTGCACAGATTTTTGCAAATTAAACAGTGAGAACTGTCAACTCTGATCACCTGAATGCAACTTTAAATTGAATTTTTATGCAATTGTAAAAATAGTAGATTCTTTTGGAAAACGATGCAATACAATCACTAATTTTTATAATGCAAAATGCACGTACATAGACCTCTATGCACGATGCACACAAAGTTTTTTGACTTTCCTTGTCAATTTATCAATTTGTGCGGGGTTTTTCTGATGTGAGTTGAATGCACCTGCCGCATCTCTCTCTATTCTTCTCTGACGTTACGGTGAAATTTTTTGCTCCGCGCACAAAGCACTCTTCGTGAAAAGTTCAGCAATACTACCGGCGCATGAATGCATATTTTTTGCATGGACTGACGGAAACAATATTCACTTGTGCATATTGGAGATAATGCACTGCACAAGAGAAGCTGAATAATTGCTAATATGGTATTTCTGATGGTGAAAATAATTTTTATAAGAGTTGAGTAACCTCAATCAAAAAAAGTTTCGCCATTTTTATTACTGCCAACAACAAAATGGAAAATTTATTTGCACTTAATATTATTTTACAAATAAAATCTGTCGTTTTTGTCACATTATATTCCTTCATTGTTTAGTGGACTGACATGTTCAGATCCTTTGTCCTGTAATATTGATTTACGTGTCACTTACACAAAGTGGTGGGAGTTTTTGTTGTTGTCTACTAGCCAGCAGTGTGTAGCAGATAAAGCTTATGTCTGCTCACACGGTGTGAACATTGAGATGAGTCAAAGATGACAGACAGCCAGACTGCAAAAGTCATCACAAATACATAAAACACTAATAAAAGACGTTAGGCAGCATTGACACGAAGAAACGACTAGACAAGCGTAAGTAGACAATAAAACGCAAGAAATTATTGCCATGTAGTCGTAAAATTTTACAGAATTGCACATAGATCTGTGAAAAGATGTATAATTAATTTTAATAGATAACTCACATTTACATTGTACACATACATACGTACTATTACCTATATTCATATGTATTCAATGCCAAGTGACCTGAGTAATACAACGAATGCATATTATGCCAAGTAAGCTAACAAGACTTTTACATATACACAGACACAACAACATCGCATTAGTAGGACTCTTTGCTCTGCAAGAAAACACAAGGGTCTTCTTTTAATTCTTTCGGCCCACGCGGATAAATACCCGTTTAGGCCTTTACCATACATTATGAGCAGAGCAAAAAATCTATCGCCGAAAAATTCAAACTTACGTGTGATAAGAGAGAACGTACGTACATATGTACAACAGGATATGTATAAGAAAATAAGAATCCCCATTTTCCCCATCTCATAGCTGCGTATACTTTAAATCGTGTCTCCTCCAAGTGCAAAAAGGCAGAAGAGTATATATTACTAATACAACACAAGGAAAGTCCTGGAATTAGTCTCTGCCCACGTAAAAGTTACAATTTCTAAATCTGCTCACCAGCAAACAGACAAGTCTGCACGTAGATTGGAAATCTACGGTCTAAATGCCTGTTTACAGATTGGATTCTTGGGCGAGAACTGCGTAACAGTAACAGTTTTTAAAGTACTTACTGATCTTAATGAACAATTGAAAGAATAATTTCAGTCGAAATTAAGATAATTCCATATGATACAACAATGCACCACGGCACCATTCTTCTGAATGTAGAAATATTTAAATGCAAAGCTGAGTAGATGACTTTTTTAAATGTGACGGTTTAAATACTTACAGTACAATTACTGGTCTTATCTTTAAATATCTGCCAAGAACGCATCAAAGAAATCTCTTCATTTCGTAAATAGTTGGGGGCGGACGTAGTATTTGTGTTATCAGCTTAATGATTAATTACAATCAATGTCTGGCTACTATTCGTCAATTGCGTCGTACCTTCTTAACCTGTTAGTGAGTGATGCGGATGAGGGGACACGTGCGTATATTAAAAGACGCGGCACATAAATACCTAATGGCTCAATTTGTAGATCAACTGTGGGTCGCGTCTCGCGCATCCCTTTAATAAGATGCAGATAGTAGAGATAGAGTAGAAGAGAGTGAAATCCAGTGCAAACCACCTTAAACTGGTATCCGCGGAAAACGAGTCCTTCAATCTTCTAATTTTTATTTCTGGTTATTCGCAATGATAAAATGTAAATACTTATGTCTCCCTGTGTGCACACACATGATGTTACTCGTAGAACCTGAATAACAGCAAATAATGAATTGGCGACGGTCTCGTCCTATCTTCTTTTGTATGTGTAATACTAATTCATTAACTTGTCATCTCCACTTCTCATTGCATTCATTTCCAGGCTAAATATAGATTCCCCATACACCAAATTACAAATTCCGTATTTATTTTTACTGTGATAGCCTTTTGTCAGTCGTATCTGTTCGTATTCAGTAACAGAACGAAGTGTCGCCCTGTCCTTTCACGTCACACAAGTCAACTGAAGATGATTCTCTTGTACATAGAACTTCTGTACTATATGATGTGTACATTTGACAGTGACAGCACTCATAATTATAAAAAATCTGTAAAAGTGAGTAAGTGTAGTAGTAGTAAATGGTACTAGTGGATTTATAATCTCGTGGAAAATGTGACTCGCGTGAAATTATAGAATTGTTATACGCAATATCCCTCGATTGTTTAAATTTTCATCCCCATTTCTTCCTTCAGGGTAATGAATTTGACGTTTCGCAAGTCCCCAACCGTAACCCCTGTCTTGACATGACATGTGACTCCCTCGGCCACATCGTCGTCACATTCAATCTCCCACACTGCCTTCCAATTCTACCACCCGGTCCTCACAAGTCAGCGTGTGTCAGTTCTGGAGATCTGTTTGGTGTATCTATTCACTTACCTAAACATGGAATACACATCCAATACGTGGAATTCAGGGCTTTTAGTCTTCGCCCCATGTTATTACTTTTACCCGGTTTTTGTGACCCTTCGGGTCACCTATTACATTGATATTAAGGAAAGTAATTAGTTAAGACCAGAGCGTCAGCATTGATATAATAGTTTGGGAGAACATGCGGCGTTATTGAATTCGGATTCCTCTTATTATATGTATGTATTGGGGATTTAGTAAGTAAATAATACAAAAGTGAAGCCGTAGTTGCATACTGTATTAACGAGAACCTATTCCTACAAAACAGAGAGATTAGATAGAGAGAGAGAGAGAGAGGAGGATCGCGTGTCTATTTACTATTTTCCGTCCAGGCCTAGTCAAATCAAGCCGAGACAGTCAAAGTCAAGTCTTTTAAGTCGTGTGCACTTGTTTATCCTTATCCCGTAAGCTGTTGGTGTGTGTACGTGTGTGTGGGAGTTCCCTTTTACATCTTAAGAAGCTCAAAGGCTCTCCTCTCACTCATTCTCTCTCTACCTCTCTCGTACACACGGAAAATAAATGCAAATTTAAATCCAACATACACACAAAATGTGTCTATAAACATAGGAACATGCGAAAGATATTCTTGTAGTTTGTATCTTCTTCTGTGAATGTTTTTTCTTCCCTCGTATAATTTCTATCGGTTTCGGCTCTCTCTCACTCTCTCACATACTCGCACTTTGCTTACAACTGTCCTGTCCATGTGCACATAAAGAAGATGCGAAGAGAAGGAAGAATCCCAGCCAACGTGTTATAGTTATGTGATGAGATATCATATCAGATGTCTTGTGGTGTCTATGCTATCTATCTGCTGACTGTGTATGTGTGTGTGCCTTATATAAAACTTCTCTCGTATACAATAATGGTAGTAGCTAGAGGAGAGCGAGGGCTTGTCTTCTTCTTCTTCTTGTGTGTATATCGCAGAGTGTGGTGGGAAGAAGAGAAATCGTTGCCCTTATAAAAGCATCTTGTTGTCTTTTTCCCATTTGAATTGCTCACAGCTATTTATAATGATGAAAGCATCACATTCATGGCCCATCAACAAAGTTTCCTTTCAATTCTATCCTCATGCATTCCCAATGTTACTCTCAAGTGCCTATACACTGAATAGGCGTACAATATAATATATCCTATAGATAGATAGCATTATAGGTAATCAACAAGACTCTCAATAATCCTCTGTCTTAACAATTCAAGCAATAAAATCTTTAGATTTTTTCATCTTCTTCTTTTAATGCTTATAGTATCTGTGCCATCTGTTTCACAAATATCAACTAAACGTTTTCTGTGTGTATATAGTATGTACTGTGTACGTTAACTCTTTTCAATTCATCCATCTCTGTATCTGTATGCAAAAATAAATGGTGCTAATAATAATACCATATATTTATGTATATCTGTTTGTATACTATTCCAGTATAACGTGGTAGGAATAGTAAGTCGTATAAGTAATCTCTGAAATTGGTCGTCAAGAGTCCGGTCAAGCCTGAAAGCATTATGCTAATGACTGTTCTCTGTGCACACTGTGGCAATGGCCAAGTATAATTCTTTTGGCTATTGTTGTCCTATGCGCATAAACAGAGCGTACCATAAATTCATTCCAGTTAATTAACAACGTAGTTAGTACAATGTTCTGTGTGCACACTGTGGCAATGGCCAAGTATAATTCTTTTGGCTATTGTTGTCCTATGCGCATAAACAGAGCGTACCATAAATTCATTCCAGTTAATTAACAACGTAGTTAGTACATTACTCTCATGTGTAGATTATACACAGTGTTCAGCATGTTTAGAATGCCAATACACCTAGTAGTCATCCTGAGTCAGTTAGAGATCGAGAGACAGAGAGATGACAAGACAGAGTGTCAAGGGTGGAGATGTGTAAGTAGAGGGAAAGAGACCGTTAGTTTTCTGAGTAACCAGCAACAGAACAGAAGTGACTTGATGGCTATTACTAATTGCTCCGTGTCATGTTACACTCACGCCATGATGAGTCGAGGTGGCTCTAGAATAATAACAATTCTACTTACTTTACCTCTGTTCACTCTTGCACCCGTAAGTTTAGAATTTCAAATGGAATCAGTATCTCCTCAAATCAAATATCTGCCACATGCTTTCATCCTACGCGTCTATCTTCTTCATTCAGTCACTCACTCGTTCGCACACACACATACACACACACATCGTGTACAACAAACTCGACAGTTTTCGTGGTATTAACAGCGCCGAAGAACGTGAGGAAACTGTACATACAGTTTTATGTTACGGTTTGAATGGAAAACGCGGAGTTACGCATATGTACTTTCTAGTTCCAATGTTGGGAAATGTTCCAAAAATAATACCCACACTGCGGGGAATTTGTGTAAATGAATTCATTCAAAGTTGAAGTGGTTTGAAAAATATTGGAGAAAAACAACATAATTTTCTCTGCTGTCCTACAGTGGTCAATATTTTTTTACCCTGCTCTTAAATTTTCGATTAGTATTCGACACAGAACTATATTCTCCACAGACAAAAATGTTTCTATTTAAACCCTAGTTAGTATTTCCCACCTCATGTGGGGAAGGTTAAAATCGATGTAGGTTTTTCTTGTAAAACCGACTAGTAATTATGCCAATGTGAACATTTTACAACCAATCCCTAACATAAATATATACAGTGTACGTGTACCGGTAGATAATGGAAATAATAATGTTAAGAGAGAGAGAGAGAGAGACGAACAGCAGAAGCCGAGAGGAAACCACAAGATATTATAGTTCACTTCTCTTCTAAATAGTAGTACAGTTTAACTAATGTACTGTTGTACAAGCATATGGATAGAGAGAATTACTAGAAGACGAAAAAGAGCGTCAGCTCATATTTTTAGCGTGGGCAGGAGAAGAAGAGGCAACCAGCGCAGAGGAGCCAACAAGCCATTCCATTCCATACCATTCCATTCCATATAGAAGAAGAAGAAAAGTAAAACGTAAGTAAGGAAACCACACGATAATCTCGTATATACACAATACACACATATTCAGACAGAGTCGGCAACGGCATTGCATTCAAGAAGTCAAGTCAACTTTTTCCTACTCCTCGACATACACACACACACACATAGAGTCAAGTCAAGTCAATGTGTTCTTCGGAAAACGAGTTGGAATACTACGAGCCTCGTCAGTTGTGTTTGGACGTTACGGTCGTTCACTACCGTATGTACTTGGCTCCGTACATCGTGCATATTGCTGGCTGGCACTAGTTCACCCAACAACACTGCACATATTTATTTATCACATCATACTTAATAATACACACACTCTTCTACTATCTCCATTCAAAAGCAACTCACGAGACACACACACACATGAAATACTAGAAACGATATAATTAAATATTTCAATTGTTTTTTTAAATCTCCTAATTTATTATTTCCTAATTTCTACAACATTGGGAAATTGACTGGAGACTTTCTTGTTAGTGTTTAGTTTAGTTATAGGTGGGAGAAAGGAGTTTTAGTGTCTAAAAAGACACAGTGACGGTGTGTGAGCGACGACAGCACCGTCCACAAAATACATACATTTCCACACAGAAGGCAAATCCTACTCTCTCTCTCTCTCTGTATATGCAATCACATTCCGAAATTCTAAATCCGTGCCAAATTGTCGAACCCACGTTCAATAGCTGTCTCTCTGGCTCTGTCTCTACGTGTGTAGTGCTGCATGCAACTGTTATGTTCGGTTCAGTTAAGTTTATATACTGCGGGAAGAAAAACTTTTTCTTGAGTTAGTCTCGGGCGAGAGAGAGAGCACCTTACCTACGCTACTTGCTTGTACTAAATATGTACTAGAAATCAAGCATCTTAAGAGAACAGACTGTCTACTGCTACTACGACGAACGAGAAAACTCAATGTGATCTTCGTTGTTCTCTCAATATTGTCTTTCATTGTTGAATACTAAAAGTGCCTATACCCTCTACTACAGGCTACATGCAACTCTGTGTGTATAGTTCATAGCAGATAATAAAAACATTAATTCACGATCTATCTATCTGTTGGCCACAGTCATACATATAGACACATGAATAGTGGAACAGAGTTCAGTTCAGCTGCTGACATTGAAAATAACACTGGAAATAATTAGAACTGGAGCTCTAATGTAAGTACGCTTACTACACACTCACTCACTCACTTAGTCTGCGGTCTTCTTCTAAAGCTCAAACACAATTATCAACAACACATGAAACACATCACTTGAGATACTGTTTTCTAACTATGATGTTATACTATACTTGGGCTGCTATGAGCTAATTATTCACTTTGACGTGAATAATTTACATGATTAATCAACTAATTTGTATTTTATACAAATCATTTAGCAATTAACACCACACTACGTCCATAGGTTCTAAAAATATTCCTTTTGGAGATACATGCGAAATAAAAGAACCACCACATCCGCCGTACTACGCCGAAAAGTGTCCTGTTTTCAGCTCCTAGCATTCTAATACGTTTCAGGAGTATATTAAATATATCTGTGTGGACTACTGTAATGATTTTTTTTGATGAAATGGAATATGTTACTAGCCAACTAATTAAGAGGAAGGAAATATGACGTCAGATTGGTGCTAATTCGTTTGAAATAAATAGCTTGTGTGAGTGGTTAATAATGCCACTGATTATACTAACAACGGTGTCAGGATGTGCTTTTACAATTAGTAAGTAGGTGAACCTTGTCACTTTTTAAGATACGAGATATTTCAATGAAATCACTTCATTATATACAAGAATCACTTTACAAGAAGAATAAAGTGCCAAAATAGTCTCTAAGGCTGTTCTGAATCAATTACTATAGGACGAGAGTAAAGATATCTTTAGTAGTGTGCATGGCTATGTTGGATGCGGACCGATAAACTAGGCTGTTTCAATGATTTACTCGTCGCACAGCATCTTACAATGTACTACATAGTTCTTATAAGAAATTGATACTTTTTGGTGTAAATAGGACCGTTGGCGGCTGGTGCACTGTTTTATCCTCCGTGTGTGCACACACATAGTGAAAACATGCAAATGCTGTTTACAAGTTACTTCCCTTCCTTTTCAGCTACCTCACTGCACTTAAACTACAACTTTTGCACTGTACAGCTACTATACAGACATATTTACTTATCTATGTCATGCCGAAAATCTGTTGAGCCTTCTCACCATTTCAGTTGTCTTCTCTCGTGTCTGTCTGTGTGTGTGCTTTGGGCTTGACTTTGGCCTTGTTTCCTTTTCGATTCCAATTCAATCTCTTGGGGATGCTCCTCTTGCTGCTTTCTCCTTCTATATAGAAAGTATATGTAATATTATCTACTTGTCTTGCACATGAACTTTACCCGATTTTACTATTACGGAGTTACAAATTACAAAGCTAAACTACATACTTATTCTGATATTTGGGTGACTACGACGGGTTTCTGTGCTATTTAGGAACATTATATCAGTCGTACGCACACTGGCGCGTGCAGCAAGCAACAGTCAAGGTTTTCATTTTCTTACATGGGATTTTACAAATAAAGTTCATCTGATGGATTTCTTGGTCTGTTTCATTGGGAATTGTCTAATCTACAATTCCGAATATATTTGCAATTTGCAATCTATTATTATTATGTTGTGGCATTTTTAGGTTTCTTTCGAAAATAAAAAACGGTGTCAATTACACATACATTAATATCAGTAACAATTTAGGAATGGGGAAAGATGTAGATGCATAGAAATACAAATGTGATACACAACTGTACAGTTAGTTCAGATTCAGAATTTTGAAAAGAGTTAATTTGGATTT
>JABASC010003499.1:0-14030 GCA_019776185.1 Plutomurus gul
AGATTTTCACGATTTATTCAGAAAATTGGAAACTGAGTCCACCTTATTAAAAGCGCGTATCTAACAAAACCCTTCATACACCATGAGATACACGTTCCCCAGAGGTTGGTTCGATTTGAATGCAACAGCATTTTCTGTTTTGTAAACAGAATATAGATATTAATATAATCCTTTCGTGAATTCAATTAACCTATTTAGTTGTTCAAAGTAGCTGAATACGCATTATTCAAAAAATAAAGTTTTCTTTTCTAATATGTTGCGTCCGTGTCCTAACAAAAAATACTCGTTCGTTTAAGTAAAGTGTGTAAAAAGAATTTTTTCAAAAGGAACTGAAAAGAAAGAAATGTTGTAATAAGTGAACACGCTCTCCAACTATGAACCTCTTTCAGTCAGTTGCATGACTCCCTTTTCAATGTGTGTAAGTAGTAAGTAGTAACTGTTCAAGTTTGTTATAAGCAATTGCCAATACCCTATATCATCACCATCACTTGGATTAAATCGTCACGTGTTCCAGTAGTTCAGTATCTTCTTCAGTGGTGTATTTACGATAGTGAAAATGAGTAACCGTGAATAAAGCAACGTAATTTTACATAAATCGCCGTGAGTTCAGAATTGTTTAGGTAAAAATGGAGCATGTATGTGTAAGTCATAAGTGTGGATATTTTTATAGATTTGCTGTTGTTGTTGTTGTTGAAGTATTTATATGAACCTTTTTTCCCCAAGAAAATAAATATGAACAATAAAGTTTTGTTATACCTTTGGAATACGTGTAAGGAAATCAAATCTGTATATTAAAACATGATCTGCATGACAGAAGTGATAAATAATATTTTCTACTTTAAATCATTACCAGATGATCATAACCTTTTGAATGATACCTCAAATGTGATTTTTATCACAATTTTCTGTCATTTTACCCATGAACATTCGTAGAGGTTTAAACATGTGTATTTCTCAGTTATCAATTTTTGTAACTCCAACGTGGGACAATCTTTAAGCAGGTACATTCAATTCATGAAGGTGAACAATTTCGATTGATCGGCATACTAACAATCGACCAATTTTTGGTTTGACCTAGCAAATTCTTCGTTGATGGTGAAATCGCTACCTACTTGCCAATACGTAAACGAAAAAAATTAACAATTATGTCAATTCCTTCAGAAGCTTCAGTTTATTGACAAATAATGCGAAGTTGCATAGGACGCCTTTTGTTTGTATTCGATTGTGTAGAGTAGAGTAGACTCTGTTGAAAGTTTTGACTTGGGAAAGTGCTGACTGGCTCTTGTTACCTTGTGGTTTTTTGGTTGACAAAAGGGTTTAGCAGAATTTAAAAATGTATTGGATGGAAATTGGACAAGTATAATTATTTTTTGTAATCGCTGAGATGAACTCTGTGCAGCAGGTTGGTAGAAAATTTAGCCAGCCACATGTGATTTGGCACCGGAATGAAATATTTCTGGTTGTTGTCTCATAAATGAATTAGACGTCGCGTCGAGTGCCCATGAAATCAAAGATATTTATTTGCCATGGAGCAGCCAGAGTCTGGTCCTCACTCTCCTCACTTTGCTTCGCTTCTGTGTCTGTCTGTGTTCTCTCGTCGTATGAGATTGTAGGGGAGCCAAATTGTGTTATGAAAATTTGGACTAATATTTTTGGCGATATTGGCAAGATAATTCAGTTTAGAGATAGCAGGGGACTTTATTTAGATCAGGAAGAATAATAGGTCTGCCTGCCCCGCCTACCCCACTCTGTCCATTGTATTCGTCTCAAGTTACTGTAGTCAACAGTGAACAGAGTCAAACAACGCTCTCTCACTTATTGACTTGTAGCTTTTCCAATGGAATATGAATAAGCTATTCCTTACTGATAACATGTACACTAACACAGACAGAAATAGGGAGGATGCATCTGTTCCGTCATCTGCATATTTATTGGAAATATAACGATGTTGATGGACAAACCAAATTCACGTTTATGGTTCATGTAAGTGGGCTCTTATCGCTCATAAGTGCATTCGTCAGTCTACTCCCTTCTATATCCTCGTCATCTCAATAAATATATACACATACTAATAATGTGTAGGTACATCGTACATATGAACCAATAAAATAAATAAAGGCCGTCCAACAGATCTTTCCACTGATTCCAATCTGCAGTCTCGCACATAAGAAATTTTTATTCAGATTTTCGTGGTCCTTCAACGACCCACAACAAGCCTCTACATTTTCTCTTTACCTGTTTGCGACACACCTATCCACTCATCGAAATAGTAATACACATATGGATAAACACTAATCATACCGTAAAAGTACCATACTTGTACGTAGAGAGGTACCCACCTTTCCCAAAGGGCTAGAGGATACGCTCCCGGTCCAAAGAACCGGTGGGTATCCTAGACGTAGCCTATCGTGTACTTCAGGGTACCCCCTTACCGAAAATAAGGTCCTAACGACGGGCCTGATGATGTAATAAAAGTATTGCACCTAAGATTGAGTGCAACTAGAAATGCTTTTGTAGCACAGCACAAAGATCATTGCCACCTCTCTGCTAATGGCCACAATGATACATACACGTGCAGTCGAAAGCAAACTATCTGTCACCAATTCAAAAGTTAATTATTATCTTTTAGAACTGGCTTGCTGTCAAAAAACCAAGATTTTTCCATCTCTGAAGGTGAGAGCCTTGGGCCAACAACAACGGTAATACGTAAGTTTTCATTAGCAGCAGAGTCGAGTCTCGTAGTGTGTTCATGGCTGGTGGTTGAGGTGAGCTGACTTTGCATGTGGCCCCTTCATTCAAATCACTGTGCAGGAAATTAGAGAAATAATGGGAAATGAGAAAAATTCCTGTCACCGCAAAATCAATTTCCCGCTGTTGGTTCCCAATCAGTTTCCAGAATTTTCCTCATTTCCAACTTCAGTATAATAAGTGATTCCTGCTTCCTAATTATATTCCTAAAGTCTTGATAAGGTTTGCTGGTTCCATAGCCAGCCGAAAAGTCACTACACGTAAATGCAGGTGTGCTACTAGATGTGCTGAATGTGCATTACCACTGTGACACCGAGCGACAACCTTACCTTCCATATTAGCTGCACATTTCTGGATGCAAACGCTGATCTCAAGGAAATAGCAAATGAATGCAATTACTTCGTATAAGGTTTAAAAGGCAGGCCGCCAAGGCATTTCGTCCTTGTACAACTTTATTGCATTGTAATTCTTAATCGTCCAAAAATTAATACGAGGACATTTGATAAAATATGATTCCATATTCCTCAAATGTTCACAATAATACAGCAGAACCACTTACTGAGTAAAAATGAAGCATTCATATAACTGGTAGCTAAATTGATTGGTCATTATTACCAATTATTACCATATGACTTACATTGCACTACTGCATACAATTTCGATGATTTTGTCAGAAAAGTGGCTTGACCTTAGTTTGATGACACTTTGAAAAATTAAATTTTAATAGATGAATCAATCAAATGTCATAGTTAGTGAAATTATGAATGAATATTTGACTGAAGGTGTGCAATTTAGTGGACTTTTTTTAGTCTATTCTGAAAAGAAGGAATGGTGTGCATTAGTATTGAGATGTTTCCAGCAGCACTTTTCTGCTAAACTTTGGCTTCAAGTTCATGGAAGTGGAAGATCAGCTGAATTTGGGATTTTTTTGTTCTTAGCTATGTATATAATGCATCTTTTGTATGGGACTGTGAGCTATGTATGCATTTTGGCTTTCTTTCAGGTTTCCTTCAGCCTATGATGTGCTGTGTGTGCGAATTTCGTCAAGAATTCCGGCCACGAACTCAGTGTATTTAAATCACTTTAAGTTTGAATCTTCACAGATCTGTGGGTAAGTCCTTCCAGACAATCCCTTCATTTTGCATTCACATCTCATTCCAAGAGGGTACACTTCTTAGCCTGTCTCTGTGCACCGTGTGCACACCACACAAAACGTCCGCAGCCCCCTAAACAACTCGGGACTCGTCCATTTAATGTTTAGCTGACGATAAATCTCCGTGTGAATCTTAAAAACTTCATTTATCGAATCAGTCCCATCCGTCGATTCCAGCCACCCACTCACCTAATAAACATCCGAAAATCTCACAACTAAATTGTAGTAAATTTCAGTTAACTTTTTAATTTCGTAAACATTTTCATTAACGGGCTCTGAATACAATTGGAAAGCTAAATTTTATAATCCAAAACGGTCAACTGTAAATATCATTCAACTGTGGAAGCGGAAATTTGCCAAAGATGGGCCAACATTCATCCAATCTCATCTGACTCGTCGTCTGAGAATACAGTTGAGTGAGAAGAAGCGGAGATGAAGATGTAGTCTGTTGCTGAGATGAAGAATGTGAACTGGGGCCAATGGTCATTAAGCGAGAGATGTTAATTAGAAAGAGAGGGACGTCCCACCTGAACTGCCAAATGTGTTCAAAAAGTTCAACATTGGGCGGGTGTAGAGCGTATAATCCTTAAAAAGTTCGACTCATTCTATTGTTCTATGCCTATTGTTTCCGAGACAGACCCTTCTAATTTTAACCCTATCACAAGTTCCAGATAGAAAAATCAATGCAGCGCTGCCGTACGCACCACAATTAAATATAAAACAAAACCCCTTCTGCTTAGATATGTGCACACACTACACACGTACAAGTGTGTATCTAATGCTTAGAGGTATAATATATATTATATATCTAATGTTATTAGTTATTAAAACTAAAGTTGTGCACTACAAAGGGACGCCAATCCTTATTTACCCATCACGCCGAACTAACCTGAGTTCAAATGCGCCTTCCGTGAATTCTTTTAGTCTGCTCTATGTGTTCTCCATTAAGTTGGCTAACTGCTCGTAACCGTCGTTTCCAAACCGAAAACGTTTTTTCAATCATTTCGAAGGGTATACTGTTCCGGTCCTGAAAGATAACTTTCCGAACACCATCAACCGTTGTCGCTCTTCGATTAAACAACCGCTGTTTCAGGTAACCAAAAATGCAAAAAAATCCATTGGACTTGTTTCAGGAGATTTGACAGGGATCAGGTTATTTGGGATAATTGTTATTCCTGTCCTTTCATGGAGGTCTGCTGCGTACTGGGCGGTTTTCGTTTTTATGTGAGGGTTTCAGTACGTGGACTTGACGTTTTTTCCTAAGAACCTTCTGCAGATCCAGCTTAATGGCCACTTGAACTGTAGATCTGGGGTATTTGGAGTATATGGAGTATTTTGGCCATTTGACTTTGAGACGTAGGATTTTCCTTTGAGGTCAACAGGTCAATCTTCCTGACTTTCTCTTTTGTGAGCACTTTCCTCGGTTGACGTTTGGGTGGTGTTGAGAATCCTGTTGTCTTGGCTTGTCTTCTGTCGCCCTTGGAATTGACTATATTATAGATGGACTTCCGAGTTATGGTGATTCCATCATCCGAGAGTCGTTTTATGATCTGTTTTTGCGGCACTTTCTCCTCGGAAAACACTTTCACCAGCAGTTCCACTTCCGGTGCCAATTTCTTCGGCATGACGATAGGTGACACAATGAAATTTTGCATACACTTCGGTAAAGACTTGTTAATCATGTATGCAAAGTTGTATTTACGCACTTCTACTACTTCAGTCAGAATTTAGTTCGGCGTGATGGGTAAATAAGGATTGGCGTCCCTTAGGTGACACAATGAAATTTTGCATACACTTCGGTAAAGACTTGTTAATCATGTTTGCAAAGTTGTATTTACGCACTTCTACTACTTCAGTCAGAATTTAGTTCGGCGTGATGGGTAAATAAGGATTGGCGTCCCTTAGTAATACGATAAACGTACACCTAAGATTTGGATGTATACCATGTATATTTTTCCGATGATCTTCCTCAAGCATAACATTGGACTTCAGAATGTTGTAGTACTCAAAACAAGTGTAATCAACATTTGTTGGCAAAATTGACAGTGCTTTTACATTTTCTAGCAAAAATTGGCTATTGGCTAGGCCAAAGCCCAAAAATATCAGAAAACAGGCACTCAATAGGAGCAATTGTTCCGGGATGAACTATTGCATATTCGACAACTTTCAGTATGTGACTGCACTCAACATTGTTAAAATAAAGGACATCAAAATACAGGACACAGGACAGATAAAATACAGGAGAGGCTCCTCAAAAAGGGTACTATCCTCTTAAATACAGTACATACATATGGCAAGCCTACAAATGGAACTTATAACAATATTGGTTACAATTCACATTTTCATCTCAATTTAAACAAAAATTGTACACATGTTTGCAAATGATTTAGATTTAATGTTTATTTTCGGTTTTACGGAAAAAATTTCCGGTCTACTAATAATCCCATGTAATAGTATTAAGACACACAGACCCAATATATGTATTAAATTGGGAGATCTAGGAGATCACCCTGTTGAGTCAATTGTTTGTGTCAGTTGTGTTTGGTGAGGATGTGCTTGTTGTAGTCCCATTGGTTGTAGCATTGCTGATGGGTGGTCTGCATCCTGGGGTAGGAAAGCATCGAGACAACACGCTTGACAAACAGAAGCAAGACGCGCAAGTGATATTGGGATGGTTCCGCGTGGTACCTACAGTGCATGCCCCAGAAACCAGCGCTGGTACAAACAAAATGTTAACGCCATCTGGAAAAAAAAAATTTGTATAAGAGCAAAAGCAGCTTTCGAATGCCAAAATTGTTATTGATATTAGATTGGCTCAAATATCTTACAATTTCCGCTAAGAGTGGCCAGAGTAACGGCTATGGTAGAGACGGCAACAGCAGCAGCAAAAAACAACGAAAATCTCATTCTGTACTTCGTTTACACTTTATTTGATTGTTGTGTACGCAATATAAACATTGAAAAATCTGGTTTAAACATAGACGTATAATATATATTTTAAGCAAGTCCTTGGTTGAAAATTGAATGAGAGGCAGTGAAAATGTGACTTCTCCGGCCCCTTATATATCCAACAAATTCTATCATCAACCTAAATGCATATTTTGGGTAATTGTGATTCTAATACACATTACACACCAACCAGGTGTTCTGATGATATCTACTTTGGTAACGTGTATCGAACGTGGTGAACGGATAACTTAAAATTTCTATAAATTGTACGCTTCGCTCATTCATATCACTTTATCAAGGGAGTCGCAACGTACGTCGGAAACTATAGATTCGTGTGTTTTTTGTTAGATGCAGGCCTAGACATGCTGTAAGGATGCTCTCATGGGATTTAAAGTGACCCTTTAAGTCCTTACATTACCTTACGCTAACTATTTGTCGAAATGGTGGACAATAAAAATATATTAGCTTCCGAAAGCTTCAGAGTTACGTCTTCCCCCCAGTGCAAAGTTACAATCTTTTCTTCGATTATAATGTTATAACATTGCTTTTTTCAGGAAGAATGAGCGCACATCAAGTCGGTGAGAATATGCTGAGGTGGAGAAAATTTGCTACCGATTGATGGTAACCATTTTTCCTGATGCTTCATTTTAAAGAACAAAATAGTTACACACACGAATTATACGGGGTGTCCCATTTATTACGACCTGATTTTAGTGTGACCCCGCCACTTGCCAACCGAATGTGATAATGATAAATAATAATTCCGTGTAATAATTGCAAGCTTTAGCTTTGCTTTTGTACGCTTCAAAGCAACTATGTTATAACAACAAAGCAACAACAAAGCAGTACGCAGTACGATATCCCTCGAAAGTGTTGGAAGTGGGATATCACTGTAAGCTTAGAAAACCCACTGTGCGTATTGGGGCCCTGCCATGTAGGGGACCCTTATCAAATATTATATAAATTATATACCAACACAAAAAAGAAAAGGTGCTAGCGTAAAACATCAGCAATGACGCCATCAAGCGAGAAACGACCAGGGCCGTCGAAAAACAGCCCATTTATGTAACTTGAACCCACAAATCCTCCCTTGGCAATTTTGATGTTTTAAAGCATGCAGAACGCAATAGTTAGTGTACTCTTTTGTTAACTATTCAGTGGCGGACGTTGACAAAATTAGGGACCAACGTAGATCTGAACCTAAAAATCCCCCCTTGGCAATTTTGATATTTTAAAGCATGCAGAACGCAATAGTGTACTCTACTGTTAACTATTCAGTGGCGGACGTCGAAAAATTAGGGGCCAACTTAAAATAAAATATTGACTTCAACCTAAAAACTCTCCCTTGGCAATTTTAATGTTTTAAAGCATACAGATGCAATGGTGTGCTGTTTTTAACTAATTTTTTTATTATTTTAAGTTGGCCCTTAATTATCCAATTATATTTGATAACATAGAGCTTTATTGTATATATACAAAAGATGCATTACAGCTTCGCTATTAATCACATGCTTCTTATTACATAATATAATGTAGAAAAGGTGGTCATTCACATTCATATGGCAAAGGACACGTAAATCCTCAATAAATTATAATCAAAGCTAAGTATTTTGAACTTTTTCCGTATAACTTCAACCAAATGCGAACACTGTTTTTATGCTTCCGTTTTAAATTGCTAATTCGACTTGTGTTAAACTTTCCCAAGCTTTGGCGTATAGATTTCAGGAAAACCAATTTTGTCCGTAATACCTGTTGTAAGTTCATGGAAAGTCGCTGCTTGCAAATGAAGACTAGATTTAATGTACATATGTATTGTAGTGTGAGAAGTTGTGTTGACACATTTTGTAGATTATGAATAAATATTATTTGTGGCATGCATGTTTACAAGTATTGTTCGAATGCCAAAATTGGATCACTAGATCTGCTAGTGAATTGAATTCGTTTAGAGTGACACACAATTTTTGTAAAATAACAGACGGATACTTTCGCCGTTCCAGTTTGTAATTGAAATTCAAACTGAATATGTAACCAAGTTTTCATGTTTATATTTATTCCATATTCCATGCATGCACAGTACATCCTGGTTTTATTTTGAAGTTATTGATGACTCGCTATTATAATGTGATTTTACGCTTTGATGTGTCACTAATCAATACAGTACCATTATCGGGGTCGCCCGCCGGTCGCCTCGTGTGCTGGCCAAAAAGTGTGATGCTTTAAATATTGATATTCAATATAAAATTTGCATTGTAAATTGCTATACTCTCACATTCATGGTCTTGCCCGCAAAAGAAAATAAGTGTGACATTTTAAGAGCTTAGGTGGCTCCTCCAAAGATAAAAAGCATGAGTTGATTTTTTATACAATAAATCGTAATTTGTAATGGGTAAAAATTACTTTGTAAAAAAAATATTGTAACTTGCATAAATTACATTTTTAAATAGGGTATTTACAAAAAAACTCGACGCACATTAGTGTAATTCGTCTCATCCTTGAATAAATTTAAGCATGGAAGTGTGGAGCCACCACAGAATCCATGACATTTTGACAGCTTCAACTCTAGTCAGAGTCGAAGTCAAGAGTCAAGTCAGTTTTTCTGTTCGCAACATTTGACACCGTTGGGATGAGTTATAGTTATAGAATACAACAAACAACCAACCCGATTTTTATCTGCTTAGCGCTTTTACGTAACGTCGCGTGCGGCACGCATGCGCCATTCAAGAAAACCACCCGGAAGATTCCACATTATTCCACACAACAAAAGTTGTAGTTGTGTTCACACAACTCCACGCCTGTCTCGGCCTCGGCCTGTCCGCAGTCCGCCTGCCAATTTCTATGTGAAATGAAATTGCAACTTGTAGCCGTTGTAGCAAATATTATATTATTAGCTGCAAAATGTCTTTTTCACTTTAATACTACAAATAACTGAACAATTTAATTTCTTCGGGAAACACCTGTTGTCATCCTGTAGAAAATGTCCAATATTGGTAGCAAAGGAGGTGATGGCGATGGCCCATCCAATTCTAATATTAATTCTAATTCCGCTTCTACTACTTTGGGACAGCCACTTCTTACGTTTCGTGGTAAATCCAGTTTTCACAGGGTATGTACAAATATTCATAATTCAAATCCCGTTTCAAATGGTGGATAATCATAAATAGATCGTCATTTTTAAATGAAAATATACAGAACATCACCCGAAAAGTCCGTGTGGATGTGCCGACTTTTAATGAAATCGAAGATGTGGAACAAGGTGAAAATCCAAAGACCAAACTTGTAGATTTCACACCTCATTTCTGTGCAGTTTGCTGTAAGAAAAATGCGTTATTATGTGAAGGATGCTATTCCATTGCTTATTGTGGTAAGGAACATAAGATGTACCATTGGAGGGATCACAAGGAGTATTGCAAACCAACATGTTCCGTTTACACAGAAAATGACACCAGTAAAAAATTGCTTGCAGCTGAGAGAGACATACGCCCAGGAGAAGGTGTTCTACATTTTCAGCCGATAATGATGGGCCCTAGTGACAAAGGTCGTGGTCCTCTAAAACTTATGCATTGTTCGTCATGAAAAATAATTATTTAAATTTTGATAGTCCATTAAAATAACATCACATACAATTTTAGGTTTGGAACTTCCGCCTGACAGCACAATTTGTTTGGGGTGCTGTAAGTTCATGCAGCTTAGTCAAGGTTATCGTTGTTCATGCTGTCATTGGCCGACTTGTCACATGGAATGTGAAATGGTACGTGGCTCTCACATTATTTTTCTAATAATTAATTTAATTTATTGAACTCAGCAACTAACTATTCATTCAATATAATCTAGTATTTCTATAAAGCTATGATATGTTTAAAAATTTAATAGGATCCACTGCATGCTAAGAATGAATGTAGAATTTTCAAAACCAATGGAATTCGACCCCATTCCAATAAAACCCTTCCTAACAGTTACGAAATAATTCTCAATTTGAGGTGCCTATTGTTGAAAGTTAACAACGAAGTAGCCTGGAAGAAATTGGTAAAAATGAAAGATTGCATAGAACCCTATCCAAAATTGGAGTACCAAGAACAAAGGATCAATACAATCGTCCAATTTTTAGTGAACAATTGTCATTTAGACACATTTTTGGAAATGGATTTCAGTGATATACGTAAACTCGTCAGAGTTATCCTTTCCAGCTCTTTTACCCTGGATAATAGAACAATTTGTTTCAGGGGCAAAGAAAGCAAAGAGTACATAAGGTAATTTAATTTTTCAGATCATCCTATTAGATTTTTTTTACTTTGTTTGTTGTAATCTGTATCAACAGATTACAACGACAATTTACAATACAATCCTTTTCTAATTCCATTCCCTTGTTGTTCTCATGTACTTTAGTGCAAGTTACGTTCATCCTATTAAAATGTACACCTATGCACAATGCACCCCTACTGCAAACTGGACAATCTTTCACGGAACAACTAAGAAACTTGAACATTGCTTTGTTAGTTTCTCTGCTGCAACTTTTATTTCTGAGGGACAATTGATTTCAGTAGATTATAGCCGTTCGAATGAAATTGGCTCATTTCTTCGTCGGCACCATAAAAAAATGGAGGCAATTGTATGCAATTGTGCTCGATGTGTCGATCCCACAGAATACGATTCTTTTCTTTCAGCAGTCCGCTGCAGCATTTGTATGGATGAGACTAAAGGCTTCCTACTACCCATAGATCCTAAAAATCCAACAACAGATTGGTGCTGCTGCTACGAGTTATGCCAATACAAAATGATGAACAGTGATGTCATGTTAACCCTGCGGGGTGTGCAGGCATCGATTACAAAACTGGAAGACGACTTCGAAGGACTATGGAATTTTATTATTATCGCTGAAAGAAAGATCCTCCATCCGAATAATTTTTTATTGCTCTCGGCAGCCAAAATGTGTTTACGTATTTTCTACGGCTGTGTATTGAAAACCAAGTTGAATTCAGTAACGCATGAAATTATCAAGAGAGCAAGACTGCTTATAAGGAAGACGCTTAAACTGTACGATCTTATAAGCCCTGGTTGTTCGATTGAAAGAGGTATAACATTATTTCATTTTTACCAATTAGTCAAAAGTGTAGACTGTACTATTAAATAGAACTAAGATTATATAGTATCATACTAGGTTCCCAGGTTTTTCCTGGGAAATGTGTATTCTAAAATCAATAAGAAATACAATACAGGGCTCAGTTGCGATTTTAATGAGATCTTGTTCTTTGTGTGTTACAGGTCGAATGCTGTTCTTATTACAAATGAACATGTGCATTGAGCTAGCAAAGAATTTATACGATGCGTTGATACAAAACCTGGACTGTGACAAGTCAGAATTTTACACGGTCAACTTTGATGAGGTTCGTAAGATTCAGGAAGAGGCGATGGACATTTTGAAGTCAGAACCGTACGGGACTCCGGAGTTCAAAATGCGTAAACTGATTTACGGAGTTAAATTTGACCAAGATAGTATTTTGAGTAACCAGTTATATGATCATCCTTTGAACATTAGTACAATCAAACGTCTCGTGTGTGTGTACGAACAGTTTTGCGAAACAAAGTACATGAATATCGCTTCTGAAACATTTATTAGTAATGACCTTCTACTTCCCGATTTTGGTGATATCCATTTTTAAATGAGCTCATTCAATTCGATTTTAAGTTAAAATGCTTTGATTTGTGTGAAGTCAAGAATCTGCATTTTAAAAATTTGATTCTCATTTACACAAAAATGTAATTTGGTAATTTTTTTGAATCTTTACAGTATTTCGTGCGAGTTTTATATCCATTTTATATTTTATTTATGTAATGAATACTTAGATTCCACGTTTTTTTTGCCAGCGCCAGTTTTTTCTTTGTATAATTCTATCCAAGTAACTTATACTGACTGAATTTTTTGAACCTTTAAACTTATGATAAGCTAGGCAGAATATTTTTAGGTAGGCACTAATGGTCCAGTTGAACGAAAATGTAAGCGACAGTTACACTTTGTCATTACTTGGACCCATTTCTTATCTTTCTTATCATTTTGAGTTTTCTTGTGACTGTGACATAATAAAAATAATCATGAGTAATAAATATGATAATGTGTTATAATTATAGCCTCACTTTTAACATGCAACAATTTAACAATTTATGCTTCATACATATTTTACCTAAATGTAATTGTACTTATGATTACGATTTTTACTATAAAGCATTGTTAAAATTAAAAATATCTTAAAAAATTATAATGACTTAACGTACTAACATTTTAGCGAATTTCTTGTATTGCCTTTCTTCTTTGTACGACTCTCCAATGAATTCTTCAAAATACTACTTGTACTCTAAATGTATTATTGGGGAAATAAAAGTAATCAGTCAATCACAAAGTTTTTTTATGAATACATGTTGGTCCAATTTTAGTGGTATTGGGAATTTCAACTTAAAATCTCTTTCACTTCTAGAAATAATCAAGTTCGGCAGCGGATGAAATGAGGAACTACAGATATTCAGAACTCGCACAAACTTTCCCAAAGAAACATAACATAGGAATACATATTACTCAATATTTACAATTTGGAAAGCTGCAATCCGGATGTTTTAGTTAAGTCCATTGAGTTGTGAAATTGGGCGATGCTTATCTTGATTGCTGTATGCTTTGACTCAAGTGAACACTTCTGCTAGACAAATACTTTCCTAATTTTGAATAGATTTGCTTACCATTTGGACTTGGACTATAGCTAATCAAGCGGTATTGGAAAGTTCCATCCTAATTGCATCAAAATTAGCTTCAACAGTATGCTAATGTGGTAAATTCTGACTCATTGGCATGAGCAAATACCTCTAGCACCCGAAAAGCAATCTCAAGATGCTTTCTCCATATTTTTACATACATATGTATAAATGAGTTCTCGTAGACTTCAAAAGTTATGTGGAGTTTTCTAATCTCTACTAATGCCAAAAATGCAACTTTTGCTGAATGAACCGTTTTAACATATAACGTCATAGTCGCATCTAATTTTGACTTTCACTTTTCTGCTTTCTTTGGTGAAAGCTTTGATATTTTCTGTTATGTGGGAAGCCCAGTGAAAGCCTCCTTCATGGAGTTATTGTGGTACGCTTTGTTTACTATTTGCAAAGTCAATCTGAGTAATCAGTGGTTCAATAAATCTGTATA
>JABASC010003500.1:0-14030 GCA_019776185.1 Plutomurus gul
ACACACACACACACACACACACACACACACACACACACACACACACACACACACACACACACACACACACACACACACACACACACACACACACACACAACATCAAAAGCTGTTCTGCTTTATCTCCTTCAACTCATACCTTTCTGCAGATAAATTGACTTGACGTCGTTCATCTGCAAAATATCACTTTGAACACATAAACCAGTACAACCGGGTAATAACTGTGACTGACAAAGGATGCACCTATAAACACATCAAAATTTCCATGGAATAAATACATTACCACTTGTATCATGTCTAATGACTGCTACACAATAACAGTGAAGGAAAAGCTTCGCTTCCCTTAATATTCCCGTAACGGCATATTGAATAGAATTGGTGGTTGCAAAAGAATTTCCCCTCTTATTCAAAGATCTAATACATCAATCGAGATTAGCTGTGTACAAAAGAGCGCTTTCAAGTGAATCTCGCTATAATTATGTCATATTACAAGCACTTTGTTAGTTTCCTAGAAACCGACTGCTGACTTGATAGTAAATGCTACCTGGCTAACGCAATTTTATTTTAGTGGAAATTATGGACGGGAGTGGCCTTGGCTTAACGTAGTAACGTGCAATGAGCCACAGTTGGAGACACGGAGAGTGAGAGAGAGAAGAGAGTGGTGAGCATAAATGAGAGTTCGCATCTACTTTAAATTTAAAAGGACGGAAACCCACTGCCGTCACATCACATCACAACTCAATTTAAGCTCCATTCCATTCTGCACTCATCTGCACTAAAAGGAACCTCAGCTGACTCTTTTGTAGTTGGTGAGCGACGCATCATCCCGTTCCAGAGAGTATTCAGATAAGTGTGAGAGCAGAATTCAACGATATCACGTCTAGTACTTACATAGTAGTAAGTAGTAGCAGCACTGGTATTACATAATAGTAGTAGGTAGGTAGCTAGGTAGGTAGGTAGGTAGGTAGTAAGTGTAATAAGTAAATGGAGACGGTGGAACTCTGAAAGTGTGACTTACTCGATTTTGCTCACTGCTGTGAATACAGCAGAACAATAGGCGGCACCGATGATTCCAGCTATTTTGGTAGGCTCGTATCACTTTCCTGTGCACAAACAACTTCTATTAGACTCTCCACTCTTTTCATTCGTCCTCCTGCTCATCTCGAGCACAATGAGAATTTCCTAGACTACTTCTACACTTTGTATTATGTATGTGTCTGTGTGCTGCTATAGAAGCATAGACATACCTAGGTGCTTTCGATTAAATGCAACTCGGCTCCGCGCACTTCTCTCTATATGCCTCATCATCTGACTATCACTTATATATTTATCTGTGTATCTGTGTGTATTGTGTGTATTGTGTATTTATATTACTACTACTGGGGAATCATGCACAATCTCAAACACTTTATATGCCATCGCTGAAGCCAACTTTAATGCAACTCTAAATGTGTGTGATTTGTTCAAATTATTGTGTAGTTGATAGGCATTCTCCCCACTCTCACTCTCTCTCTCTCTCTGTGTATGTATACTATGTGCATGGTGTTGGCTATTGGAAGCATGGCAAAAACATTGCTACGTGTCAGAGTAAAGGTAGACACGGGGAGAGAGCAGCCCAGGCATTTATGTGCATCTGTGTATATCTTATTGTTAGTTTGTGTATTTGTGTGTTTGCATGTTTGCATGTACTCTATCTCACTCAGAAATAAGTGTACATGTGTATATGCGGATAAAAGAGAGAGAGAGAGAGAGAGAGTGAGTGGAAAGTAGTTATTCTTGTCTTGTATCTTTGCTGGTCGCGAGAAGAAGACTTGAGCAGATGCGTTCTTTGCCTGCTGCTGCAAGTACGGAAAACATAGTTGTCGGTCCTGTGCATACTTGTGCTTCCCAGCAAGTATTCTGGCAGAATGCGCAAAGCCACATAAATGTATTAGGGGATTACAACAACAAATAGTGATAGTAGTAGGAGAAGAAAAGGTGGCTTTGAATGAAGTGCAAATATTCCGAAACACTACAAGAACCGCTCCATGTACGTTTGCCTTGTACGCGGTCACAGTAGGAATTCATTTATAACAGACATCAAATCATGTATGTATTTATATATAAATAACTGCTGTGTGCTATAAAGTATGAGGAATTGGATTATGCAACTGCTCCAGAGTCGCTCTATTTACTTTTGCATGTAGTGTGTGTACGGTCTGCTGATCTGTGCAATGTACTGTGTGTGCCTTGTGCAAAAATCCCATTTCACATGCATTTATTCTAATTACCTTTGTCTCCAATTCCGATGTCGACTGCCAGATCTTCGATATGAGGGATATTTCAATTCCATTTCTTTTAAATTGGCTTGATATCTTTTCATTTTTACCCAAGATCTTCCGGCCACGTCGTAGGTACACCACGCAGTTATCAGTATCGAGAAAAATATAAACCATGTACAAATCACAATACCTGCAACAGAAAGGGAGAGAGAAAAATGATCTGTCACGTAATGTCAACTGACTGTCATCCTCATTTCAGGCTTAATTCTTATTATGGAACGTGTGCAACGTTATTAAAGGAAAGTCACAGATGTCCCGTATAATGACTGACATGGTACGTAAAGAGGCTTACGTTAGTCCTTTGTGAAGTGCGGCTAGATTTTTGCACAATATTTATTTTTAGCTAAATCTTGTAAGAGTTCGTATAGGAAAATCTTGTAAGAGCTCGTATAGAAAAATCTTGTAAGAGTTCGTATAGAAAAATAGGAAAGTATAAAAAATCCATTTTAATTAGGAAAAGTCATATTTATTGTGTGCCTTGTGGCTGCCTATATTATTACCGACTGGTGAAATAGAATAAGCGTGAGCGTGTGTGCAATAGGAGAAAGTTTGTTGGTAAACGAGAGGAAAGTGAAGAAGAATAGGTTCAAACGCTGTTTTATTTTCCAACTTCAATTCTTTTGGAATAAGACGACAGTTCCGAGTGCGGCTCACTCACTCAGCAAAATAAGTTATCGCCGACTGCGAAAGTTTGTCACTGCTTTGTGTAAACTTGGTCTTTCATTGAATTAAATGTTTGGAACGGCGGATTGCAGTCAGAAAAAAAATGCAATCTATGTGTTTCGCGGTGATGTTGAGTGTGAGGCAAAAAATATTGATTTAATGATTTTTATCAGTTTTCATTCGCGGAAACCTTTCTCTGATTCTCAAGATGCTCAGCCTCGGTCTCACAAGTTTTTCGTCAAAAAATCCCTCCATCTTTTGCGCGGATAAAATATTTAAAACCAGAGAGAGAAGAATGACATTTCACAGAACAACAGTCTGCACTTTGAGCCTGTCTTCTGCATACATCATCCTCTCTCCTCAACTCTACTTACTATAAGGTAATCTGATATACACTGTGAAAAGATAATAATGCGTGGAGAAAGTTTAACTTTCACTGGGACTGTTTTCAGATTGAAGGCTATCCGTTACTGAGAATTGTCAGATTGTCCTTACCTAGAATTACTTGTTTTGTGACGGAGAGGTGACAATCAAAGTAGAACTGTTTTATCCAAGAAACTCCAAATCCCGACCAGATTAGCTCTGTTAGAAGCGTAACTGCAAAGAAAAGAAGACATAAATATTCCTTTTTCAGATAAAAAAAAATCAGCCTTTCAATCATACATCATATTCTCCATTAGGCGCTATTGAGTGCATCACGCTCGTCATAATAGAGCTGCTGTCGTAATCGATACTACATACGTACTACATACTATACAAGACAGAATTCAAAAATATGCATTCGAGATGAGACACAAAAGAATTCGAATGCAAGCACAAAAAAAGTGAAAGTAAGTATATAGTTGAGCGAGCAGTAGTAAGAATGGCATACTTAGGCGAATGTAGATGAGGTATTGAGCAGAAGTCCGGGGACCATCGTCAATGATTGAGCCGCGGAGAGAGATGATTGTCAAACTGAGCTCGAGAACAACTGCCATGCATAATAGGACAATCACGCTCAGCAGCATTTCCATCATGTGTGTTGCACAATCATCATCCTTTCCTTTATTCAGGTCTTCAAAGTTTACGATCAAGGCTACTATCGCTGTTATCAACCTGCATACAAACACTCACCATTTTCATATTCATCCATGAAGAAGAAGAAGACAGGACATCATGTACGATTTTAACGGCGAGAAAGCATTTCCTACTAAACAATTGCTACAGAATTGTATATGGTGATAGGTAGCAGGCGCTTGACTTCACTTTAGTCCCATTTCTCTGCATTTTACATCACTCACTCAGCAGCAGAGGCAAAACGGGAGCGTGTCACAGTATTGTTCCATATGTGAGCCATGAACGTACATAAAAGGAAATAATTAGATGTTAGCCAGACTTCAAAGACTGACTCTCTCCGTCTACGTGAGTGAACCCTTTGTAAAAGCTTGGAGTGCACTTGGAGAATTTTTTCTTCTCCCCGATGTTACGAGGAGAAAAATTGTTATTTGAAAGATTTAATGAGATCATAGTGCACGGCCAACTCTCAAATGCTGAATATTACCATTACGACTGCTACTACGTAAATGGCAGTTTTATCTGTGCAGGAAGTGCTTCGGAGAGGAACGAGAAGCGAGCTACTGTGTCTGCACTGCACACAGAAGCCTTATGTATGGCACATTCATTCATAAGACATAAACTGTGAAGTTGACGAATTGTCACAATCTTGTACCGTTCTTACAAAGCCAGACACACAGAGACACAGAGAGAGAGACATGTGGGTAGATGGGAAAAAAGCGGCCGGTTTTGTTAACCACACTGCAGTCCGTTCGTCTTATTACACAGTGAAGCCAACGTTGGCACTAATGCCCCAAAGTGCAACTTGAAAGCCTGCAGCAGCAGCAGCATCGTGTTTGTAGCAGTGTGTGTGATTGAATAGCAGTGATACGCTACAGGCAATGTGTTTTCTATGTCAAATAAGAAATTTTTTTTTGTGATTGCTGCCAGACGGGTTCACAGTATCAATGTAACGTGAATGTGTGTGTGTGTGTGCGTGTAGACAGCAATGGACAGGTAACATTATTTATACTTGTCTTACGGGGAAAGTGCACGGGTTTCATTGTTATATCAGCTTTCCTTGTGCAGGAGATTTGTTGTTATGTAATTTGAATGGTAACAAGAACTTTCTCTGGTTTCTTTTTCTGCTAGCTTCCACTTCCACTGCAACAATAGTCTGCTTTCTATTTTTAGCAGGGCTTTCTTTTCATCAAATTTGCGTAGCCGGGTCATCACTTATCTCCTAGTGTACATTCATATTTAAGCCTTTCATCCTCTTATGTAGTATTAATAATGCTGATGTGGAATCCTGCTATTTACATTTCAATGCCCATCTAATAAACTGAATTAGTGCTTGTAGCGAAGCAAGTAGCACTGTAGCTGCAATATTAATAAATAGAAGGAGGCAAGAAGAATGGATTAGGAAGTAATTAGTTGTTGCTGCAAACTTGTGCGCCAGGCAACTCTTATTGGTAAGCTTTCTCTGTCTGTTTAGACAAAGGTTTTTGTCAAACTCACCTTCAAGGAAATTTGACGTGAAAATTCTGTTGCTCTTCCTATTTCTACGATTTAGTTTGAATTTCTAGATTGTGTAATGTTCACAGGAATGGTATCAGGATGTGGATATTAATGTAATTACATACACCTTTCCACTCTAACGTACTTATCACGCAATCACCTTTCCAAGAAACACAAAGCCTCCTATCTAAGTTACCTAGAAATATTGCTTAATATTTTAACGAAATAATATTTTGTAACAAAAGCTTGGAAGTACTTATATTATTAGTTGTTTCTTATTTTATTATCTCATAAATAAAGTAATATTTGTGCATAAAAGTGGAAAGAGGGTTACCCGAGGGGAAGAGCTGGACGCCTTGAAAGAGAGACAAAGTGGAAAGCTGGGGGTAGTGCCTATTCAATTCATGGTGTGAAAAATTGGGAAAGCTGTCGAGAAATCCTCCAAGAATGCTATTAGTGAAATGTAGTAGGAAACCGATTGTGTGCAGAATTCTTCATGCAGTTTTCTAGGTTAGCTCTTGAGTTTAATATGCAGCGTTAGATCCCCATTGAACAATTAGATGAAGTTAGAAGGCACTTATTATCAGCAGAGAACAATTTATAGGCCTGATGCACATATGTGTTCATAGTAAATGGATAGGATGACGACAGCGCACAGGTATTCTGGCTGACTGCACTGGCAATGTGTTCCACGGAGCCTGACGAGTCTTGCAAGAGTCAAGAACAGCGAGTAACTAAAATGAGTTATTTCCATGGAAATCCAATTGTTTTCGATATGCATTTTATCTGAGAAGATTTTCCGCGAAAAAGTTATCCTATTACCTTCATGGAACTGAATAAGTTTCCCATTAGTTGTTCAGTCTTGAAGAGGAGCAAGACAATTATTTGAAGAGGTCACGACCTGTTTTAATGGCGGACGAGCCAACAGAGGAAATGAGATGACAGGAAAAGTGCAAAGGCAAAGCTCTCTCTCTCTTCCACTTCACTTCCACATCAACCTTTCATGATAGTGTTCGGATAGAGAGAAAAGAGTGGCCACAGCATTCCACAACTTTCTAGCGTGTGCATATTACCCACAAACTTGTCCGTCTAAGGTCTCGCCCCATAAGTCTCTTTCTCTCTCTCTCTCTCTCTCTCTTCGTAAGAAGGAAGTCCTTATTACGAATACGATCTTCGTAGTAGTACAAAGGAGCGTATACAATCTGGTCTACCTTCTTTTTCCTCTTGGTTAGAGGAAAGAGAAAGAGAGAGTGATAGGGAGTGAAGAGAGACTCCTGCTCGATTAGTGGCTGTGTAATGATAAGTGCAGCAAGTGCACGGGTGAGTTCTGTCAAGCTGCGAGTTGCTGCCGACTTTCTCCTACTTTCTCCCATTGTGAGCCATATGAATGCCTTGACTATCTACCTAAAGACGATAAATCAGGCACAGTAACTTTTTCTTCAGAAAACCATCACTCATCTTTAGTCTAATTAGAAGGATTCTAAAGTTATTTGAGAAGGAGAAAGTCCTTCATTCTTGCTCCTTGTTTATCCAGTTAATCACTTCGCTCATGTCATACACTGTGCAGCAGTGGCATTGAATCCCGTCCAATTTCCCAGCCACTCCATCAACTCACTCTCTCACTCTCTTACACATTGTAGTAGTAGGTATATAGACAATGGATACTGGTAGTCAAGAGTCTCCTTCAGCCCACTCCGTGCACACACACTCTTTCTCTCTCTCTCTCTCTCTCCAAGAAGAAATACTACTACTACGACTACGTACAAGACACTTGCAGTTACTTACTTAAGTAGTCTCGTTGATTCCCTCCTACGTACTCGGCCTCTGCTCTAATCTCTCTCCCACAATCTATTTACTAGGGCTTTCCCTTTTCACGGGTGGCTTCTATTAGTGGTAGATGTGCTTTTCTCTGCTTTCTCCACCCATCAACAGTTAAAACCTCTCATTGCCAATGTATTTACAGTTTGTTCAGCAAACGCCACTCCATAATTCTATTTATGTGAGCAGAACACTCACACAAAGGTTCCTAACCATGCATATTTATAGGACGACTAGATGAGGCTTTAACTTTTAGTTGGTCTGGTGGTAGATTTTCGCTCATGTGAACAGCAGCCGTGGCTCGTGTGACGCTCTCCCTGCTTCTCTCTCGCACTCTCTCTCTCTCTCTCTCCTACTATCTCTCATTTATCTACTCTTACTCTACGTGTATAACATTCATATGCAAATTAATGCGCTTCTATTCAGACACGGAGAGCTAGCCATATTGGGTTAAATATTGCGCATTCATGGACAGACATTCACACAGTTTACTTTATTGATGGTGGTGGTGGCGGGGCATGAAGCAGTGCCTTGCCAACATACACACACATGCAATGCAGCAGCTAAGTTCCCTTATGTGTATTATGGCTACGCGTGCAAACATAGACGTGATTGTAAGGATTTAGCCGGATGGAAGTAAATCCTGTGTATATTTGTAGTCCTTCGAGTCTGACACAATAATGATCAAATAAAGAGCTCTGTTATTTTCCAGAATTTATCATCATCATCATCATCAAAGATTAAGTTAACTACAACTCTGTTTTTTTTCATACTAGCTTATTTATGTGAACCATTCGTTCGTGGAATTGCAAATATAGACTTTTTTGATCACACAACTAAAACATTGACGAGAGAGAGAAAGGAAAGTATCAGAATAATACCTGGAGGATGAATCTGTCAGCTCTTTTCCAAGGCTACATACTTATCTTTCTCTCTCTCTCTCACTCTCTATAGTGAAGCCATTTCCATCATCTAAAATACTGTGCTTATTGACTGAAAGCTTGTTAGCTGGTGCACAACAGGGTTTTTGCACACGAAGTGCACACATGACCACGTCAAATAGAATTTCTAAATAAAAGTCTCGAACTACTGAGAGAAAGAGAGAGAGAGAAAACTCCATGGCAATGATTGCATGGCAGAGCATTCAAAGAGAAATGAAATGAGATACTTTGATGCTGACAATCAGAGATTTAGGAAATGTTCTCAACGTACTCACTCGCAAATCTGAACACAGACACAGACGAAGAGGCAATAAAGTAGCCGTCACGATATTATAATATATGTGTAATAGAAGGATGTTATGTGTGTGTGTGTTGTTGTTGTTGTTTTGCAGGGCTTCGTGACCCCCAACGAAAAACCGGGCTGCCCCCTCCACTAGCCAACCTTTCGGCCTCTGAAGGATCAACTACAATTTTTCTGAGCTAATTTATTGAAAGCATCCCATAACGAAATTGTTTGATGCCAAACCAATTTCGTACTTATAAATTTTATAGCTGCTTTACAGGTACCCAAAACCCGCAGAATTGACTTGGAATTGCACTTTTCACGAATAAATATACCCGAATGCATTCGTTGGTAATAGTAAAGCGATTTATTACACTTTTATGAGTGCTATAGAAAAAGTCCGACTGCAAGATCATGACTTGTCTCTTCAAGAGTCTGTCCGTTTGCTTGAATTCTGTAAGTGGCTAGTACACGCAATTTTTTGTACTGTGTCCACCTGTCTCCGCGCGCGGTCACCTGACAATTGAACTTATTACTCGGAGAAAATAGAGAAGAGACAACTTGCATTAAGTCATTAAGTAGGAAGAGTAGTATCTAAGTAAGTTTAAGTAAGTAATGAAATAAATAAATAATTGAGAGTTGTCATGGGAGAGCTTATCTTTAGTGTTACAGGCAGGCCTATAAGACAGAGAACTATGTAAAATTCAGCACGACATCCAACGGTGGTGGTGGTGGTGGTGGGAGTGAAAGTAGAGCCTGAAGAAGAAATCCATTGTAGACCCGACCTGATAAAATGTCGATTTGAGAGCCGGCAATAAAAGAGCCGACTCATAGAGCCCAACCATATCATAACTCCCGACCTTTGCTTTATTGTATGATTAGATTTATTCGGAGGGAGTAATAGGTCGTAGATATTAGTGAATGGGATGAGCGGGAGCGAGTAGGACTTGGAAATTATTGATTGAGTGGTTCTCATATAATAGGAATTCATCCTTTGACATGGATTCACATTGGGCTACTGTGCTGTGTACGGTGAGACCTGAACACGAACTTATACATTGGAAAATCCATGTCAAAATATAATCCCTCTTAGAGTAACAAAAGATAAGGAGCCGGTGGTGAAAGTGATTGTGTAGGATCCCCAGTCAGAAATCCACTTCCATCTAGCACGGATAATTTCACAAGGAAAATTGAAACTGTCTTCTTATAGAAGTAAGGTGTGCAACACCCTCGCGTTGGCTGCTAATAATAAATGGAGAAAAGAGAAAAGTAGGGGCTGTTGCCGGAACGCTCCCCAAGATACGCTGACGAAGATACGAAGTGACAGACGAAGTGCTAAGGCTTGTCATGACATTTTATGATTTGATTCCATCCGTCGTCCATCCAATCACACGCACACACACTGTAAACGAACCCCACCTACTACTAATACATACTACACCGCAACAACTAAACACTCCCGTCCAACAGGCCAAACTTTAAAATCTTCGAGTGGATTATTGGAAAATAAATTGGAAGGGACACATGTCACGTTTCTTTTATGGTTACACCGCATAAATCAATTTGAGTGCAATGAAGGGAGAGGTGAGCAGATCAAATGAGACACCACAACTCAAGCAATCTTTTCTGATGTCTGCACAACAAATCTCTACCCGCCCATCTTCTCCTCTGTCCCCAACATTCTTTCAATCTGTGTACACAAGCCCCAGCAGATCCTGTGAAAAGTGAACCGGCTCTGCTCAATACTCATTTAAGTAACAAATTCTCTCAATATAACTCACCCACCTTCATACACGAGAAATTGATTGAACTGCAGACTACAGAGAAAGCGAGAAAGTGAAAGTGGGAGAAAGAAGCGCCGCTTCCAACATTTCTGGCTTGGACACGAAAAGAAGCTTTTAGCAGCGTCTCCTATGTCCTCCTTGTGACAATGAATCGGGGAAAGTCAAGTCAATTCAACTGGCCTGGCATTCTCTCTCTTTCTGTCTACCATTGTGCACAAGTCGTGAGCAAAGTTTCTGCACTGAAGTGAGTTTTTGTAACGCTTCCAAGTTTTCTCACGCAATGTGAGTCTATCTGATCCGCGGAATGCTTCGCCACAACCAACACAAAATCGGACTAGCATTTCCGTAGAGTCAAGCCAAGCCATAGCCCTGCCCATATAGCACCGTATGCTACATCCACTCCAGCACTGTATTAGTACACATATGAAAACATTGTAGATGTATACACAGTAACATATAGTAATACTAGTACTACCTACATATATACTATTAAATATAAGTATATAATGGTCCAGGCCATAATATTTGTAATCTGTATCCCAGAGACTCAACTTACAATCAGTTTCTCCAAGTCTTGACTGAACTCAACTCACAGAGTCAGCTCTCAGTTGGCTTCACTGAGTGAGCAGTGAACGACAAAATGGAAAAAGGCTTTAGTAGAATTGTAGGACGATAATGCTACGGAATGGAGCTCGTGCCATGGGTGGCTTCACTGCCCGCTTCACTTGCTACATTCTATTGCTCAGCAATACATACAACCATATACATACATACATACATACATGGAACAGTAGTAGGTAGTCGTGGTGGTGGCGGTGGAGCAGAAGCCGTATGCCGCTATACGAAACTCCCTCGTACAGTCAACAGAGAAAGAGACTCACTCAGTCACAGAGAAAGAGAAGAGAGAAAGATTCTACAGAGACTTATATTATCTGCTACTACGGTACTCCTACTACTCCTACTACTTGTATGTAGGTATGTGTGCAAAGCATTGGCATTGTACCGTAGGTATGTAGGTAGTCCGTGGATACACGTACTACTGACTACTACGTCTAGTAATAGTATGTAGCATCTGCACGTACAAATATGCCTAGCACACAGAGTGATGTGGTTTCCTCTCCTCCTGCCTCTCTACTAAAGTGTATTGCATATAGCTACTGTGCACATATAATACTGGGGTTGTGTGTAAGTAAGTAAGTTAGTGAGCAAATGTCTTGTTTCTCTCTCTCCCTCTCTCTCTCTCTCTCTCTCGCTCTCTGTCTCTATGTGAACGGTTATATAAGTAGTATGACTAGGATGGATAAGGTTTTTCTTTTTGCCGGGGGGAGGGATATAGCATAATTTGGATGGAAGGCTCGCCAAATTGTGTAGAGCAGTGCAAGTGTGATATCGATCGAGAGAGCAAGAGAGAGAAGCGCGAAACGCGTATTTTATATCTACTGGTAGCAGTGGTGGTGGAAGTTGTGTGCACTGGTAGAAGTTGAAGCAGTAGAAAAGCCTAACCCTCCACCACCACCGACTACTAGTTGGAATTGAACAGAAGAGCAAAGCCTTTGGTCTCTTTCTGCACTGCACTCATCTTTTCAGCCGAGTTACTAACTCGGCTCTCTCTCACTCTCCTCTCTTCGTGTGTGTGCCTTGCTCTCTGGTAGACATGGACTCTCTGCTAGAGTGTACACCGTGTGCACAGTAGCCCACTCCGAGAGGAGGGAGAGACGGGACGAGAGAGAGAGAGAGAGAGAGAGAGAGAAAGACACGACAAGAAGAGAGCAGAGCAGACCATACACAAGAAAAGAAAAGAAAACATCCCATGCCTTTCTGGCTGCCAACTGAAGCTCGCACAGAGTATACAATTACTGGGTGAGCACCATGCTCCGCATCGTTGTAGTAGCAGGACCTATACAAACATCTCTTGCCTTTCTCTCCCTCCGTCTTGAATCTCCGTACGTGTGTGTGTCGCACATGCATTGTCTTTCTTTTGCATCACCATGGCTCATCACGTGGCTAATCCGAACGTATTTTTAATCTGGTCGACGGCAAATATTTGCCCAGACGCACTTCTTGACTGTGAACCGACAACAAACATAAATATTTACGAGACGACAACCATGTTGAGAGAGGTACATACGCGCAAGAGTCTGCTCACAGTGCTCACAGTGAGTAAGGGATGCTGTGTACCACTGCCAAGTGCTATGTAGGTAGTAGTAGTAAATGGCAAGACAAAGTGGATGGAGAAAGTAATGGTAGAGCAGCGTAGGCGGAGGTAAGGTTTAAGAAGGGAAACCGCATGCCGGGGCACGACATTGGGAAACTTTCCTATCTGTCTAACTAGGCATAACATGTCGCATAACACAGGGGGAAATTGTTTGTTGGTTAGTTCTTTTCACGATGTACACAACAGAATTCAAGTAGCTATTACTATGTACAATCGCCAGTCTCACGTGTTCAAAGAGCGATTCTACTACGATCACTACAACAACAGCGACAACGATGACTAGTTGTATTCATGCAGTACTCACTGTAAGTGAATGCTGGGACAAATGTGTATGGGACACGCTATAGAGCTGACTGCTCACATTGTGTTCCTTTTTGCAGAGCAAGGACTTACAATTTTCTACCTTTCAGCAAAATACGCTCTCATTCGCTCTGTTGGTGTGGTTATCCCAGAGAAAGGCATAATAGACGCGTGTCAGCGACCACCTTTTCTTTGGATACTTTCCATACAGCGTTTGTGTGTGTGTGAGTGTGTGGGTGTTGGGTAGATGGATGGAAAGAAATGAAATGTGTGCATAGGTGTAGCCCTTGCATATTTATACAGTCATTGAGAAATAAAAGCCTCTTACCGCTCACCGGTAAATAAACTGTCACGCTGGCTTTCATCCTGATGCTTCATTTCGAAAATGTAAAATGGAGAGAAGTTTGCCGGTTGCCTTCTTTCCCTCCATTTCCGAAGACTTAGCGGAGAAATCATCTTACTTATTAAGGAATAGGGAATTGCGACAAGGACACAAGCAGCCAACTTTCTCTCGTTTACCCGCTAATCTGTCTTTATAAGTGCCCAAAGAAGGAGTTCTTGGAAGCGAGAGGCTATTAATGTTGCCAGTGTCTACTTAGGACTACCCGCACCTCCCGACCTCAAGTCAACTAAATTTGATTGGAATAGGATGGGAATCTAGTGGTATTACTACTACTACTACCTCAACTCTATAATACATATATGTATATTGTTGGGGTATTATGTTCGGGCAGATGATGGAATGCACAGTCAAGTCACTCGCCGTGCAACGACTCTCCACCCAATACGAAATGTACAGACTAAAGCTTTCTTAGGGAACTGGAAGGTATTTTTACGTATTGTAGTCCTCGAGCTCCAATTAAGTGAGACAAGCCCTTCTTTGAATTAGCACGCCTGAGAGACCTCTTTCATTTTTTATTTCTTTCCGCTCACCAGCCACTGCTCACTGTGCTCACCAGCACCAGCCGTCTACCGCCAACACCACAATCCTACTTACACGACTTTATTCTGCAATATTCTTTCGACTGTGCCCTACACACAGTACTACATACTAAATGTACATGGAGCAGTAGTAAGTATGTCAGTGTTTCGTTTTGACCGGCTTTTTTCAATTTCGACCGGGGTTAAAACCGGTTGAAACCAATTTCAGCCGGT
>JABASC010003501.1:0-14029 GCA_019776185.1 Plutomurus gul
AAAAACTCCGAAAATAATAACAGTAGTTCGTATCGCAAAGGATTGATTGGAAATAGAATTGGTAGAATCACATCGAGACAAAGCTAAACTCACCACGCATCCGTGTACGTATGAGCAAATTTCGAAACTGCATTTATGCATATTAAGAAATACAGAATTCTTTCAGTTCAGACTGAAACATTATTTATTCATTTCTTATTTCATAATTTTATTCTATTTCTAATTTTGCAGTAAGTGAGTCATATTTCACGTCGTTGATCACTTCGTTTTTTCCCGGTACGAAATCCTACGAAGTTGTCAATTCCGACTATTTATCTCAAGCAAAAGACGATTTGCTCTCAATTTTGGACAAAATCATTTCACTCAGCTGCAAACTGAGGAGGAACAATAAAGTGTACGAATTAATCAACCCGCTCGCTCACAACTACGTCAATAATTTCGTGGCCAGCATCAAGCTGATCGAAGTGACGGACGAATTGGTGGAGCTGATCTACAACATGAAAGTGATTCGTTTGGAAACGATAACAAATGTTGTGAATTCAATTAAGCATGACAATGTGCTCACTTTCTACAAGATGTACTTGAAAAGATTCGATAATCTCGCCGACCTCACTGTCAATAGTATTGTTAGCACTATAAAAGATGTGAGTATGCCCGAGTATGCTATTATCTTAGTGGAGGTGCTGAACACCTTTTGCTCCAAGAAACTGTTCACCATCAGTAAAAGCGAGTTCAAAGAGGTGCAAGATGTCAGCCAGAAATTGCTGGAGTTTGTGGCCACCATGGCCGGGAATGTCGATTCGAATTGGATGAAACGAAGGAAAGTGGAAGGTTTCGAGGATTTCTCCGTTCCTGCTCTACTTTGTCTGAGAGACTACTTGCCGAGTATTGTCGACTGCCTTTGGGGAGGTCATGACGAGTTTAAGGAGAAAATTCTGCCTGTCATGACGCACATTTGTTACCATGTGATGGGTGCCTTTAAAATGAGGTGAGTTAAAGACTATATCAATTATTATAGAAAATCGTTGAAATGTTTTTTTTTCAGTATGATTTTTTGTTTTTCCAGAAAAACGCAAAACTATAAGTACGCCTTGGAGTTGATCTCTCGTTTGAGTTCGTACGCGTATTTGAGAAAGTCGTGGAAAAAAGAAATATTTGAAATTCTGCTGGAAACTCAATTTTTCCAGTTCGACATGGAGAATCTTCCTTCGTGGAAAGTCATTATAGATAATCTTTTTACGCAGGACAAATCCACATTCTCAGAATTAATAAGTAAGTTATTCACATTTAATTATATTATATTGAGTATTCTTAGAATCGTAAAAGATTTTTAATGAATCATTATTTTCAACAGCTCGCGTCACCGTCCCTCAAACTGGATCTTTAAGTTTATTTTCCAGCAAAGAAAAGGAATATGAAGAACGGGCAATGTTGTTGAAAAGGCTCGCTTTCGTCATTTGGTGCTCTGAGAAAGATCAGTTCATCAAGTTCTTTACAAACATTCAAGGTTACTTTTTCAATCATTTTGACATGATCTCTGTATTAACATGATTCGCACGACAAGACAAAATTAATAACATAACTAATCTTTTTAGAACGCCTTGCGGAAGCATTGAAAATTCCACAGGTGATTGTTCCTTCTATTCAGTCGTCCGTTTTTCTTAGTTTTCGTGTGATGCTGTTGAGGTTCTCCTCGTGTCACTTGACTGCTCTGTGGCCTATTATTCTGCACGAAGTAGTTCAGGTGAGCATTTTTCCCTGTTATATTTTTCCCTGTTCCTAAACACTTTTCCAACTTGTAAGTGTGGTGTGGTTTCGTTCTTTTTTCTGTGTCAAAGGTTTTACTGCAAATGGAGAAAGACGTGAATAGTGAGGTGGTGACACCCCAATGGTTACAATTGTACTTACAAACATGCAAGCTTCTTGAATTAGCGCTGACACTTCCTTCGGATCTTTTGCCCATCTTTCAAATGTAAGGTTTCTAATTTTCCTCATTGCTGCAATTGTGTATTGAAAAACTAAAGTTGTTAATTTCTTGAAAAGGTACCGCTGGACCTTCACAAATGAAGAAGAGGAATTCTTCACACCGCATATAACACGTCTAGCAAATAGTTTACCTAAAAACTTGAATCCAGTAGATGAGCCTCTCGTAGTAACAAAAATAAGTGACCTGTGTGACCTCACCGATTCATTTGCGTACATGAGTCGAATGCATACCTTTGACGAAGGAATCTTTTCGCATATCATCGATTTTGACTTTGTCGAGTAATTTGTGATAATAAAATAAAGTCGGTGCTTATTTATCTTTTTTTATAAAAATTACATAATCGTTACATGTAACATAATTTTATCCGAGGCACATAATATAGTAAAGTGGTACATGAGCTGAACTCATGATTATAAAAAACAGGTGTTATCTGTTTCCGTAAAAGGTGAAGACACGACAACGCATCGGAGAAGGAAGAATTCATGAAAAGTGAGAATTTATATAATTTTCCTTGAATAGTATGTGTTCATGAATATACGCTGATTATTGGCATAAAGTTTGGGCAAACGGTACTAGTTTTGAAGATAATTTATTTTTATTCCGTCTGTGATTATTGAAGCATGTAACCGCAACTTCGTAACACTTGACAAATAATAAAAAGTGATGTTACAATGAATGGTTTCGTTTGGTTTTTTTTTCATTCGTAAGTTAACAATGATTGAAGAACGATTGCATACAAATTTGAAAAAGTTGAAATTTGTCTTAGTGCCGGTTCGTAACAGGCAGAGACAAATTCTTGAATGATACGATTGATTGACAAAGTCACTGCAAATGGAAAGAGAGGATATTTTTGCGTAAAAAGTATTATTCAGACAAGAATGAATGAAAATCTAGAATTGTGTTACGTTTCTTCTATTTTAAGTAATCTTAGACTAATTGTAAGTCTTTCTACTATGTATCTCATTAATTTCTTTTCAAATGTCAACTGAGGAAAAGCATTCTGCTTTCTGATCGAAATGATCAGTCCACTCAATTCTGTATTTTTAGACATTCAATAAAAGCTGATTACTGATTACCGATTGTGAGTTTTGTTGACATTCAACTGAATACTTTTCTGTATGCAAGAAAGATATGAGGTATCCCTTTTGTCATTTGCGTAAGTAATTAATTTTCTAAAGTATTTAATAAACTGTTTTTATATGCATGATAGATTCACTGAAGTCTATTTGCGCTATTTATGAGAATTTCAACATTGAGATTTTTACAAGAATTCAAGAAAATTTGCAACATTTTGTGGGCCCGAAAGTCCTGTCCGTTTCGAAGAATAACATGTATGATCATAAATATATATTCTAGCGTTTCCTCTAGTAGATCCTTTGGGGAAAAAATATTCTAAGCTTTGTGGATTAAATACAAATTATTATTCAATAGCAATATACTATTACATAGAAGTTTTACAATTCCATTAGGAATATAATTTAAATGAACTGTAACACATAACATATGTATTCATAAAAGTGAGTGTTTTTGAGTACCAACGTTAAAAAATAAACACTTTTGTTCCCCGGTTCTCCTGTTTCAAATGAAATACAATTAAAAGACGATTATTCAATTCAATGACCGCCTCGGAAGAAACAAGAGCTAATTCGTTTTACGTAAAATTTATTAAACAGAAGTTATGAATGAGTATATCACAAATTCTCATCAAAACAAATGGAAGTGTATTCTACTTTCTGCTGTGGGGGTGGGGACTGGGATGGAGACGAAACAGGTGAAGACAGTGGCGACTCCACAGCATCCTTTTTCACGGTCTCGCCGGTGACATCACCCTCATCGTTCCTAAATTCTTTGTCGACTTCTTCATTACTGCCATTATTACTTGAACTGTTATTAGGCTGCTGCGAGGACTCAACAATTGGAGCGACCGGAGACACAATGGTCACGTTTTCAGTACTATCCACCATTGCACTTGTAAGACTTGAGGTGATGGGGGTGGTGGTGGGGGACACAGGAGCATTACCAACGCTTGCATTTACGTTAGTGTTTACACTGTTAACTTCTGTACTATTTGTGTGAACTGGAAGTGAATTTACAAACTCTGCCCTTAATCCCGGCAAAAATGAATCGATTTTCTCCCAGGTCTTCATCCAAATTTCAGTGTAGCCATCCGGAGTGTGGAAAACTCCCGCTGTGTCCATCACCAGCAATAAATTCTTCAAACTCTCCGGAATGGCTTCAACGAGCAACTCGCTCTTACAGGAAATGTATTTCTCAAGGTAATCCAGAATCTCCATCCAAATTGTTTCAAAACATTCCAGAACCAACAAGTGACTCAAATGTTGCAAAAATACTTTGCAAATTAAGGTGACAGCTCGTAATCTCGTCTCGTCAAAGGCAACTTCTTTTTCCCCCATCAATTTCTCCATGAGGGGAAAGAGGACCGAGTCGAAACAATCTTTCCACTCGTTAGGGGTGAGTGTTTGGAGGTCAGGGACTAGAAGAGCACGTTGTAGGTATGTCAGGGCAGTTGTTCGCACTTGCTTTCGGGGATCGCTGCACAGCAGAGAAATGCTTATTAGCAACGGCTGCCAAGACACGGTCCAAATCGACATTTGGCAATTTGTCTCTCGCTGCCACCAATTGAATATTTGAGTCGCCCTTGTGTGCAATGTATGTAATAGGTCCAAAAGCTGCAATTATTTTTTGATTAGTCAAAACGGATCTTTTCTAATTATAAGTAAATGAATTGAGAAATATCTTTTGAAGAACGAACAGCAAAACAAACCTGTACAGCAACATTTCCTGAACAGAATTCTTCGCTGTCACTCTCGTCTGCATCGTAAACATCCACAACGACAACTTTCTTCTTCTTCTTTCGACTTTTTCCTTTTCTCATTGCACAAGTCTAAAAATGGATCAATAAAAATGTTTTTTTTATATTTCAATACGTGGTTCGTGATATTTTCCTAGATTATTATTGTTGTAATTACCTCGACGAAAGTCCGAATACATCCAACACACAGGGAAAAGTTGTCGGGTGTGATGTGGGCAGCATCTCTAACGAGAAAGCTCAAAGTCTCACAGCTCTTCACCAAAGCTTTGTTGTCGCTGCAAAATGCTTTGACATCGCTTACAAAAATCCAACTTCTCTCAATTTTGTCCTTCTGGTTGACCTCGATTTCAGAGTCAGACGTGTAGCCTCGGTCAGAATTACTGGAACAACTAGGGAGAGCGTCCTCGGACACGGAATGACTCAACGGTCTCTCTGTTACTGGAACCTTCCCAGCACCCACATACTCAATAATACTGAAAATGATACTCCACTCTTCGTTGGTATGAATATTTGCGGCTGTTGTTTTTAAAATTTCGTGTAAAGAAAAGCTTATTTGTTGACTCAGATTGATTATGTCTTGTGGTTTGATGTAAAGTAGAATCTTGAGAGATTTCAGAACAATGCTGCAAATATCTTCTTTGCGCATAAGACGCAGCGCTAGACGCATTAAACCTACTGTGGATCTTTCAAGCACATAAGGAAGTTCTGCAGAAGATAGAATAATGTTAAATAGATGCTGCTGAAGGGGTTCCCAGAAATTCAAGGCTCGATCACGATTTTGTATTGCGATTTTTAACAAAAGTTCTAAAGTGAACACTGTGGATTCTTCGTCAAACGGTTCATTTTTCTCGTACGGCGGCGTTGCGTAGATTAGACTCTGAAAATTAAAGATTTTCATTCATTACATTAAAATATTCTAAAAATCTACAGTACAAATTATGCAAGTAATATAATAAAGAAATCTTTAAAATAAATTTTAAGTGTACCTTTACAAGTTCAGTGAGACTGTCTATGGGTAAAAATTTACTTTCACTTAGGAGCAATTCGGGTTGACACTCTTTAACCACGGTGTAAATTTTCTTGTCCTCCGTGTCCTCTTTCACTGAGTCTGTACTGGCAATGTACGAGTAAATGGAGGAAAACAGTCCACCCTCTTTAACACTGACATTACTTCTTCGTACAAGACTAACCCTTCCAGAGGGTTCGGTGAAATCTTCCGACTCTGTTAAAATCTTTGGCAACAGTTGCAATCTGAACAGACTGACTAAGCAATCAATAAAATTCTTCCATCCCTCTCGCAAATTTCCGCCGTGCCGATGAACAAGAGTAAAAACTGTTCTGATTGCGCATTGACTTTTGAAATCCTTCAATTCAGGATTATTGGATAAAAGATTTGTGAATTTAATCAAATTAATTATTAGATTGTCAAAAACATCGGACATGTTGTAATGGGCGGATATTATTGCTGTTTTTCGAAAACCGTCAATTGTTTTGGAAATTATCGTCTCGTTGGCGGTTTTATCGAAAATGAAAGAGAGGGCAGCCACCGTTGGACCCCAAGACAGGGAGAAAAGATCGTGATCAAAAGCACCTTCCATTATTGTTTGGTATTTAGATTCTCGGCGCAACAGAACTTTCCACACGTAGTTTTCTTTCAAGACACCCGTCTGCTCGGCTGGCATTACTATTTCATTTGATCTAGAATCAAATTCATTACATTTTAAAAGAGATTGAGATTGTAATTCAGTATTTCTATTCTTAAGAATTTTTATCTATCAAATGCAAAGTACAAGGTGAAAAAGTAAAATCCTTACTTGATACAATTATATATTGATTTGAGCATCTCCTCATCAAAATCACTGCCTCCATTGACTCCCTTCAAATTTTTTCTGAACTCTTCAAAAGTCATGCTACTCCCTTGTCTCTTGACATTGTTGTTGTGTTGATCAACATTGAGCATAATGACGGCGTAACTCAAGGTGAACGCAGCGTCCACATTTACAAAAGGATTTCCATTTGCCTCTGTCCAAGCTTCGGAAAATTCCTCCAAAACATGAGAAATTAACGGAGCTTCTCCAGGTAAACGAAAAGTTTCCAAAAACATTCTTAATGCCTCATCTAACCGGGAGTTCTTAAAATCAAAGGATCTCACAAAATGCTTAAGAATTTCGTGGTTCTTTTTATTGCTTATGTAGTCACCAATTTGTTTTTTGTCAAGCAAAACATTTTCACGAAGAAAATTTGCAATTTCTTGATAGTCTAAAGGATCCTTAAGAATTCCATTCGATTGTAAATATTCCAACCCTTTCTTTGCAGAATTATTAAAATGTTCAGAGCCTGAATGGAAAAATCAAAAAGAACACAAATTATTTGTAATTCAATGTGTACATGAAAACAATAGCACACACAATTCATTGTATATATCATTAATACAATTGATCTACGTGTTCCGGGTGTACGGTCCTTACTAACTACATTACCTGAATGGAATATTTTCTTTTTGTGTCTGACAGCCATTAGTTTCTCGTGTGATGGCAGATAATCTTCTTCGTCGTGAAAGAAAACTGATGAATTCGATTCGTCAGACGAGGCGGAAATATTTGTTAAGCGATTTGTACAGTGCGATTCGATGCTGTCCAGAATAGAAAGAAGACCATCAAGACAGAGCAAATGAATTGAATTGATTCCAGTTTGCATGGGAAAGGCGTTTTTAGAAAGTAGCTTGGTGGTGTCTTCAAACAGATTTGACGTGAATAGATCGCAATCATAATTCAGATACAATTCCGTTGTTAACAATGGAATTTTCCATAGGTTTACCAATGTATCTGAAAAATTAAATACAACATTTTTATAATATTAGCCAATTTATTACATTCAATATAAAACAAATTGTGTATAAACATTATTCATCCTTTGAGAAATAAGAATTTTATTAGATAGACTAACCGAACACGATTTCTCTGTCTGAGTAGCTTCTAGCACTCTCGCCGACGAATTCGAACAGTTTTCCCATGAAAATTTCCAATTGAAATTTTAAATTTGGGCGCAAATGGAAGAAGAGCACAAAGAGAATTCTAAGGACGATAATTAAATTCTCACTTCTTCCTAAAAGGCCGATAAGATTTTTGCACATCTCGTTCTTCACAATACTCATGAGACTATTGTGTTTGGAAATATTATCGACACCAGTCTCCACAATGACTAAAAGTAATTTCAATCCGAGATTTGTCATTACTTCACTGTTTTGCTTGTCATGTGGATTGATAAGGCTTGTGAGAAAGCGGAGTAGTTCTCGAATACACGGAAGGCCATATGGTTGTGATTGCTTTTTCGGTTTTTCAGGAGTTGGCTCAATTATTTTGATTGTAGGTGGTGGAAGATCTTGTTTCGGTGGTGGTGTGTCAGGTAATTCGGCTTTTGCGTCTAATTTTTCTGTTGAGTCACGATTGACTTCAGCAATCGGCGCTTCCTTAAACCTCTTAAATGTGATCAGCCTTTGGAATAGTAGTTGAATCATGTCGGTGAGAGCGGATTCCGCTGATTTCCTTAGTAATTCATTGGCTCGTTCAATGAAACACATACGAAAACATGCTTGCATCAGTTCACACACTGATTCATTAGATAATAACTGACCTAGGGGGGAGGTAAATAGTCGGTGGAGCACCTGAAATTAAAAACAGCAATGTTTTTGATTTCGCCACAGTATAAGTAAATAAGTTTTTTTTTAAATTAGAGCCATACGTGAAGAATTTTGAGAAGGACGAGTTCATCTGAGGAGGAATCTGTTGATACAAAATGAGCATGAATTACGGAATCGGTAATAGCCTCCACCGCCCCCATCTTTCCATTGTACTCATTGACGATTCCATAAGAAATGAATTTCTCAATGGAACTTAATGCTAACGCTGTCACTGGACCGGATGTCTCGTCTGATCTGATCACATCTAGAAACGGCACCAAAAAATAATTCGCATCTGCTTCGATTTTCTTTTTCTCAAGTGTTTCCTTCAACGTGTTCAACTTTTTTAACAAGGGATCCGTTTTCATTTCCTAAATACGCCAAAAATTAAGTAGTTCATTTGTTGCATGTATTTTTCAAAAACATTAATTGTTCATTATTAGAGGTAAAAATGCAAAAGCGATCCATGCCATGTTAATTGTATTGTAAAGTGTACGTGTAGTTAGTGTTAGTATGTGACAAGATTAAGATTTCCATTAAAAATATATATTAGTGTTAATAACATTTTAAACTTAAATTTACCTGTTGGGAATTCCATCTTGGAGAGGATCGTTTGAGACTAGTTACAATTAATGTGATTTCCCCCTTGATGATATATAATTCCTTCATTTTTGACAATAATTTACAGAAAGAAGCAACATAATTATCCCAGATTTTGTGAAAGGATAGAAACGAAGGACTTTTCATACGTGGCTACGTGACACGTGTTGCAATACGACCAATCATTGGCATTTTTCGTTTGTGCGGCAGATTGAATCTACGTATTTTTACACACAAAACCTTTGAGTTATTTTGCCAAGTGAAAGTCTGTTTGATGGGAAATTATCTTTCTTCCAGTAGTGACGAAATGACTGACAAATCGCAAGTGAAGGCTACCGTCGAGGATTTGATAAAACAGGATCGGGTCGTAATATTCTCCAAGTCTACATGCCCTTATTGCTGGGACGCCAAAAAGGTATGTAAAATTTTGTCATGTCATTGTGCTTGGGTGTACACTGTACATGTGTAATACGTACTACACGTATACACGTATTACAATTTACGTACACTACACAAGACGAGTTTATAGTCTCATTTTTACTCATTCATCGTTAGCTGTTTACATAAAAACCATAGATTCGATACTTATATTATGCTTTATATGCGTTGTTGGTTGACATTGTCATTGTCATAAAGAAAAAGTCAACACATGACATGACACGGTAAATATTTCTGTATTCGGATGCACCTTGACCTCAAATTTCTATGTATGTATTAAGATAAATGGTTGTGTTTGTGCCGTCGCCGTCTGCAGATGCGTCAACATGCGAATAGAACTTCATTTAAAATTTTATTAAACAATAATTAAGTTTACCTCGCGTATCAATAACCTAACCAATTATAATAATTTTTGTATTTAAGGTATTCGATGGATTGGGTCAAAAATATCAAACGATTGAACTGAACCGACATCCACAAGGTCAAGTGATTCAGGACGTGCTTAACGATATGACTGGAGCCAAAACGGTACTAACCACAACAGCACATAGCTATAATCTAGAAATTACTAATAATCATAGAGATCTCTAATAATACATACAATAACTCTAGATATTTTTGTGTTTACATATATATTTGTCAATAAATATATTGACAATGTAAAGAAACAAGCATGCTTTAGTATTAGAATTTGTGGTATTTCGCAAACAAATAACTGGCATTCTTTTCTGGGACAGGTACCTCGAGTGTTTGTAGATGGAACTTGTATTGGGGGTGGTGATGACACTGTCCGCATGTCAAAATCCGGGGAACTAGTAAAATTGCTCGGTATATGATATTAAAATCAGAGAATCTCAAGAATCTGAGCCTTCCACCCTACAATCCAAAAAATCTATTTGCTATTCTATTTGCAATATTTATATGTACGCTTGTGGCTCACTCTGATTAATTATTACATTCTTTACATTTTTATGTGCCACTATTGCCACTCATAAAAAATTCAATGATTTAGGTTTATAATGTTCAATAAAATGCCATTGTGAATTGAATGATTACTACAATGTTAATAAAGTCATGTGAATTGTTAGAAAACAGCAATTTATTGAAACCGGATTAATAGAATTAATTAAGTAAAAGTAATACAACATTGGGACAAAGACACAAACTACCCGTTACATATCATATGCATCTTTAGGTGAGCGAATGTCGTCAATCTTCAGAATCATCTTGACTAACTGAGTTGCCAATAAGATCTGTTGTTTCTTGCTGATTAAGGGCTCTAGAACATTTTGCTCTTTCATATCATCAGTTCCAACGCCCATGCAGTCAATTCCCAAACTGCTATTCTTTTGCTCAACTTGACGAGCTTTCACATTACTTAGCGTCTGAATGGGATTTAATCCGGAATTTTCTGCCAGAGCCAAAGGTGTATTCTCTAAAGCTTCTGCAAATCCTCTAAATGCATATTGCTCTATAGATCCAATCAAATCAGCTTCCTCGAAAATCTTCAAAGCACATGCTATTTCGGTACTTCCTCCTCCATAAACAACTCGAGAATCCTTTATGAAATTCCGGACAACACAAATTGCATCGTGTAACGACCTCTTCACTTCCTCCACGATCATTTTACTTCCACCTCGAACGAAAATTGTCACAGCACGAGTATTTGGACAATCTTCAATTACAAGCATCCGCTCCTTTGTTGTTCCGAAAGTCAGTTCTCGCACCGTTCCAGCTTTACCAAGTTTTTCTGGGGAAAGCTCCTCAAATCGGGGCACGATTCGACCACCCGTTGCAATTGCAATCAACTGTTTCAAGAAGAAAAATCATTATTTAAGGTATTGGGGAATTTACCATTTATTATAAGTTAAGCTTATCATCAGCGTCTGTCTCGTTACTATCAGTGAAACCGAATTATAATGAATTGGCCAATGGTTCTGAACGGGAAATTTACTTTTGCATCGATCGCACGCTATACTTTCAATAGAATGAAAGTCAGAACTATTTTCGATGCATGTTTTGCCTTTTATACCATTTTTACACAAATCATGAACATTGAAAATTAAAATACCTCAATTTCTGGACCGCCGACCCATCGAACAGCAGGAAGGTCGTGATGGAGCAAGAGATGATTAGCCTCATCATCAAAACCCCATTGACAGATGGCAAGGGTTGCCCCTGCGTCTTTGACTTGCTTTACAATTTCAACGAATTTATCTTGTTCATATTGATGCAATTTTCTGTAGTCCTCTACCGATGTAACGTCCAACTTATGCTTTGTCTTTGGCTTTGGGGGTTCAAACGGGCAGGTAAGGATGGCTAATTTAACATCCTTAAGGTTCTATCAGAAAAATAATAAACCATTTCAGAATATAATCTTCAAATCGAAAACGTATATTACTTTTTACGTACGAAAATAACATTTCTGTCCATCTTTGACTCGAAATAAAAGTCAAGTACTGCTTTGATTTAAGAATTAGCCATGAGATGATTAATTTTGCACAATTTCTGAACCGAAATGATATAAAAATCTAATCGGGAATTCCTATGTGCAAATGAAGTTTGAAAAATTATTAATTACTGTAAATACTTACCTTCGGCATTTGAGGGTGAGAAAAGTCCTTGTCTATAATAACTCCTCGGACTAACATGGTATCTTCTATACGACCCCCAACTTTCCCCTCCACTTTGATGAGCTCAAAGTTCACATCACGTTTCTCAATATCAGCCACGCATAAAACGGCTTCTACTGCCAGTTCAGCCATATGCCGCACACATTTGCTAACACTAAAAACAATATGAAAAAGTGTAAATGTGATTATTTATCTGCCCAAACTTTATTATAAATTCATCAGAAACCCCGAAATTATTTCTTATCGTACACTTTGGACCCAAGAGTAGTTTCAGCAGCCTTAATGAGCATTTCCTTCTGCTCAATGGGAAAGGTGACAGCCAGCTCGTCAAGGTACTCCATACACCTCTGAGCAGCCAAATCAAAGCCATCCGCTATTTTAATCGGATGAATTCCTTTGTCCAAGAGGTTTTCAGCCTGCTCAAGAAGGGCTCCAGCGAGAACGACAACGCCCGTGGTACCATCTCCAATTTCGTCGTCCTGCGACTGCGACAACTCTACCATCAATTTGGCAATTTGATGGTCAACATCCATCATCTTCAAGATCGTTGCCCCATCGTTCGTCACAGTTACATCACCATCTGCTGAGATCATCATCTTGTCAAGACCTTTTGGCCCCAAAGAGGTGCGCAGAGTAGATGCAACCGCCTTCCCAGCCAAAATGTGAGACTAAAGGCAAAAATACAAAATAAACCTAATTAGAATTCATAATAAAGTATCAATTTCCCATCTTTTCATATTAACGTGATTGAAATTTTTTAAATCCAATTAGAAATCTACAAATTGGTAGCAGGTGTGCTTCCAAATGGCACGCTCTTTCATTCACAACCATAAAAGGTAACACGCAGCAGAGCACACCTTGATGATAGACAAAATTATATTTTAATAAAACGAACCTTGATGGCATCTTTTCCAGAAAGTCGCTTTTGGTTTTGTTGATCCTTGATAATAATAAAGGGGCGACCAAACTCGTCGAAGGCTAAAGAGCCCGGTAATGTCGTTGACATTTTTCTCCAGTGACAGTGATTAAAAAACTTACCTAATAAATGGCTTGTGTGAAAATGACTAACAACTAACAAGAGCAAAGGGAAACAGCAGATCACATAAGAAAAGAGTGCAAGTACAATGCGGTAAATGGAAACTTCGGGAAGTTTACATGCGGCAAACTTGCGCAGCACAATGCATTTTCGTTTTATGCGCACAGCAGTCACAGAATTTAGACTACTCTACCCTTTTGCAGGAAGATGAATTCTCATCTGTCATATAGCCCCATAGTATTCAAAGTGTTATGATAACTAATTTTTCTCGTGTCTTATTTCATAACTTGGACCATCCTCATCCTTCTAACAGAAATGTATTTGTCGTCACTTTATCACGAGGATTCATCCGAGAATTATTTCATTTAATTTCTTTCCTTTAGGAGAGTTCAGCGTTTTGTCAACTGAAAGTTTTACTAAGGTTGGTAATTTAAAATATATTGCATGCATTTCACTCCTTTTGTTGTGTCTGTAAAATGGTTCTTTTTATAGGTTACATGTAGTAAATATAGATAAAGACGGTTGATCCAAAAAGATATTCACGTCTTTGACTAGAAGAAGACAAGAGTTTATCAAATTATTCTGATACTTCTTTTCCTCTAAATTCCTAGCTCAGACTATATTTATTTTTCGTAAATTATAATTTTGAGACAATTGTTGATATTTAACTTGTCGTTCTTTTCCATTAATTTCAGAGTATGTTTTCATTTCATGGTACAAGATTAACCTACATGAATTCTTGTATTTTCCAGGGGGCTCAATTTAGCCGCATCGTAAAATTGTCTTATTTTTCTGGTATAATTGGGGAACATAATTCATAGAG
>JABASC010003502.1:0-14023 GCA_019776185.1 Plutomurus gul
CATCGAAATGGTGAAAGTGGATTTTCATGTCAAGTTTTTGTGAAAACGATTACGCTTACGTATTTACGTCTATTTTGAGCGAAACAATTAATTTTTAAAAATATTCACAAAATAAACTGTAAGCCGGAAGAAATAATGATGTCCAATTAAGAGAGACTGAATAGGTAATAAAAATATGATTTCTTATTTTTGAATGTTTGAATGTGTCCTTTGTGGGTTTCAGGTTTACGCAAGTAGGAAGAAATATTTCATATTTATTTTCATCCTTTGGGTCACATTTAAGCCCACGTATTCGATAAATGCACATTTGATGCTTATTTTACTCCTTTTTCTAGAATACAAATGTACTTAACTTAATGTATAACCCGATATTAATGTACATTGTACATACTGAATACAGCGACGCTACTGCGGAGAAAGCGGAGCTAAGCATAATGTATATATTTAGATTCCTGGAGGACGGACTTTATATTCCACCCTGTACATTTGTAGGTGGACTTTGTTCCCAAATGATTTCGAATCGCTCTCCTTCTATCAGAAATCAGCCATTCCAACTCGTATTTCTTTTCCCTGCATACATTCTGAACTTTCTCCTGCTCACACTCAATCTCCTTTCCAGAGAAAGTATATTTCTACTTTCCCTTGGATGTGGACATGTGGACATACCAACAACGCATTCATACAAGAACTATTCCGAGATACGAGATCAGAATTCTTCTAGAAGTAAAAATATTTTTTTCTGCACATCCAATTTGAATTTTTCATTGGAACATTTTTCACATTGCAGTAATTTTGAGAAATCCATGACATAATGATATTATTGATGTTCTATGGCTCGCATGAGTAAATTGTGCGCATTCCAAATCATCTTGGATACAAATTTGTCGCTTTTTGTTGGAAAAAATATTTAATATTGCATAATTGCTAGACATCAGTCATCATCAAGCCTGACACGTCACAGCCAACCATAAATACTACCAACAAGGATTCTGGTGAAAGTACAGACAATTTGCAGTAAATTTCAATATGGACAAGAAGAAAGCGATTAGTGGATGTTCCCACCTTGAAGTCTGTCCGACCAGACACTTTTTCAGCTAAAATCCCAACACAGTGGGAATGAATGCTGTGATTAAATGTGATGGGATTAATTGGTCAAGGGTTTGTGTTAAAAAGTTTAAAACAAATGTTTCACAGTACAATTAATCCCACTGTGATAATCACACATAAACGGTGTATTCGTAGGTTTTTGGAACAATGTATATTATCGCAGCTTATAGTTACCCTTCGTATACAGGTGTACACAAAAACCCTAAAACCCCATAAACCCCCCAAAAACCCCGTGTTTTTTCTTCCCTGCTGCTAACCACAGTACACGTTGTAGCATAAGCCAAATGTGGTTTGTGGTGAGAGGATTTGAATGATGCAGCAGCGGAGCTGACAAGGAGAAGTAACGTATCCCCATTACAGAAAGTGTATAATATAATGCCACATAATAATATAAGGAATCTATAGTGAAGATATGCGATGGGTTATTTTGATGACTTGTTTACCGTCTGAAGGATAAGACGAAGCAATTGTGGGAAAATGTGCTGTTGTGTATGATGCGTGTCTCTGTCTGCGTGTGTCTCACTACAATAAAGAGCCTTTAAATTCCTTCCCACTGACTGACTGATGGAGAAAATAAGGATGCACCATTATTATACTAGAATGAGCTTAGCAGTTGTTCTCGCTTTCTCTCTCTCTCTCTCTCTCTGAGGCAATTCTATAGGTAGAAGTGATAGGGGACCGCAAAAGCAGAGCACGATACAATGAATCGATTTTCCTATTGACGTCCTGTGCCCATGTAAACACAAGTCACAAGCAGTAAATACACTCTCAGCTTTCTCCTTCCACTACTTTCACTAGGACGACTGACTACAGTGCACACCGTTTACAGTAAGTTCTTTATGGAGGAAAACTGTTGTGCTTGGTGAAAGTGAGCGAGTGATGTGATACTCTCTCTCACTTTCTCCATTGAACAGTGCACAGGGACTGCTCGTCCAGCCACCAGCCACCACTAAAGATAACTTATTTAGCAGCAGCACAGCACAGCCTGATGCTAAGGGATTGTTCTAGTCGATAGTTAATTTTGATTTGATGGGCGACACAGTGAAAGGTGTGCTCACTCATTCACAGATCACAATCTTCCTGGCTATACTCTCTTATGACTCGCCAGCCGCTCTCTTTCTCTTTCACCCCACACACCATCATAAATAATACACAAAGTAGATTATCGCCTATTTTGGTAGAGAGAAAGAGAGAGAAAGCACAGACGGTACAGTACATCCAGCACCTCATCTCGTGCACACACTACTGCTGATGGCCACTGGCTCCATAAGACTGCTATAAAATCACTTGGCCCCTCTCAGCTACCTTTCACCTCGCTTTCACCTCCGTTTGACTCTGAAAGCAATCTAAATGGGGGTAACTTGTGAGCATTGGAAATATAAATAGACAGTGCATTAAATGTATTAAATGTGGTCCAATTCAATAATATTTACTTTTGTTTTAGCTATGATTCCTTGGAATTTCATTAAAGAGAAAGTTTACTGTATATTTATATACAGAGAGAATGTGACTGTGTTCTGTTGCACTGTCAGTATTTATTGTTATGCTAATTGAATGTCACAAGCAATTCTAAAGTTTACGTTTGCCCCCTACCACCATCTCTTCTACAAGCAGAGAAAGATGCTGCTCTTTTCGAGGCGAAAGTATTTGTGTGAAAGAGAGCGTTTGTTTATTGGAGACGGAGTTAGTGAAAGTCGGTGTGCTGCATGGGAATAACATGACATGGCATGACAGGTGAATGACTACTATTTAAGTCACACTACTAAACGCTTCTTCTATTTACCATCAAGCGCGATGATTTCGGCGCGGCGACCAAATTATTTTTGATAGAATTTAGCATCGTGTATTATTGTATTTGGAGAAAGTTTTCAAACAGCAATACCGAATTACGATTCAAGCCACTGCTTAAAAAACAGTGAACTTTCACTAATTGAAGGCAACCGAAAATAATCGTGTAAAGGAACAACATCGCTTCAATCGACTGTGCAATTAGGGAAAGTAAGAGAGAGACGTGGCCTTGTGTCTCTACTGATGTTGTGACTGTCAAAGTCTTTCAATTAAATATCCTACTGCAGGAAATTGCTATGAACTGCTTTCTCTGAAACAACTTCTTCCTTATTAATATCTGTCCATGTAAATTTATTGAGAATACACTTACTCGGTTTGTACTCGAGAGACAGATTTGAAGCACTTGCGGCCCCTGATCTCACAATCAGTCAGAAAAGATGCTTGAACTTTCTCTCTCTATGTGTGTTCGTCTACTTTCACTGCACGTCAAACACTACACAACCATTTTTCATCATTCACCCACGTTGCTTTCTCTCAATGTCTGTCTATCTCTGTGTGTGTAGTTCCTAAGTGCACAGTTTTTGCTTGGTGGCTCGTCAAAAAGAGCGTTTTAGATTTTCCGCGAGAATAATGTGTTCTTCATTTGGCTTTTGAGTAGAGAGAGAAAGTGAGAGAAAGTGAGAGATATGATGTATGTTCTGCTGTCAGTTGTGTGAGATGGTGGGAGATAGTAGGAAGTTGCATCCACTTGCACACACTCAAGGAAACTGAAATGATCACACACTTTCTCCTCTTCTGTTCCTATCCCTCGTTGTCTGTGCACTTTCTCTCTCCACCACCGTCTACTGTGTTCACTGTATGTAGCACAGCACTGGAGAAAGTGCAGAAATGCGTTAGATGAGACGCAGAGTCTGTGTGGAAGTGAAATGTTTTGTGTGAAGGAGCGAGCAGAGACAGAGACTGACTGACTGAGAGTCACGGAGGAAACTGTTGGTGGTGTGCTAGCAGTCCTGCTGAGAGACACGAGAGAGAGAAAGCACACGATCGTCGAGTCTCCACAGACAAATCTATATTCGCAACAGCCACAAGCTTTGCACACGCTTTAGTAGTACTCTCTCTCTCTCTCTCCCAGTTGTATGTAAAACTCTCGCTGGTTCGCCCTCTTTCACTGTCTGTGTGTGTACGAGCGACGGCGGCCACTGCGGCGGCGGACAAGACTCCGATCGGCTGGAGAAAGCAAAGGAGCTCAGCGAGAAAGCAGATTTGAGCCAGGTCTTAGAGAGTGAGAGCGGGAGAAGTGAGAGCGGGAGAGGGATATGGGGAAAGCGTACTTATTGTACTTGCCACTTTCACTCGGGGCAAAGTACCTATGTATATATATAAATAGGTACGCAGAAACCACCAGGGTTTCCTAAATCCCATTTTAACCATAATGGGACTAAATACTGTGAATTGTGATAAATGTGATGGGATTAATTGATAGTCCCTATCCCTTATAGCATTGATCACATTAATCACACCAAGCGTCTCTAATGAAACTTTTTAAAAAAATTGAATCAAAGTAACCAATCCAGGGTTTTGGGTGTGATTATCACAGTGGGATTAATTATTGTGATCAAATGTTTTTAAACTTTTGATCACACAGACACTCGGTAGGATGAATGTGATGTATATATTAGTAGAGATACATAGGTACTAACCAATTAATCCTATTTAATGACAAATAACAGCATTTAATCCCAATGTGATGGGATTTTAGCTGAGAAAGTGTGATTTACGAAACCATGAATTAAACCCACATAATCACACGAGAAACCCTGGTATCAATGTTTCTCATTCACAGTCTGCACATTGCAATTGTAATGTTGAAAAACTCACCGAGACTGCAATATCGTAATGTGGAATATTATTGTTTCAACGTGCAGCCTGCAACTTCTCTTTCCTTTTCTGCGGACACAGAGTCAGAGAAAGAGAGAGAAAGAGACTCAACTTCCGTTGTCTTGCGTCGTCGTCTCAGCATTTCCTCGATCGTCCACATTCCAATCCTGCACAACACAACCGACGTTATGCTGTAAATGCTATAGCTGTCATGTCACAGTGTGCCCCCCTCCACTTTTATTGTCTCGCTTTCTCTCCACCAAGTCATTTCACATAAAGTTCATTTCAAATGTCCTGCTTGCAATTTCTACCGCTGTCGCATATTAGCTCCTCCCCCTTCTCCCCTTTATTTTATGGGGCATAACCTATTTTACATGTGTCTACATTCCCCCAAGGAGAAATCAGCCAAATATTTCATCTTTATTATCGAGCCTTCCTCTGCTTCTGACATTACCATACGTCCACGTGTAAAAGTGACACAGAGGTTGCCTTTTCATTTGCACGATGAATCATTCGCTCCCGCAGCTAACCTTCACTTCCAATTAGCCAGAGACCCAGGAGAAATTTTAACCGATCTTCGGAATGATTGCGATTTTGCAGGGTTTCCGTCTGATTCTCACAATGGGATTAATTACTGTGATCAAACGTTTGATCACAGCGACGATTGGTGTGATTAATGTGATTTACATGTTATCAAGGATAGGGACTACCAATTAATCCCATCACATTTAATCACAGTATTTATTTAATCCCACCCTGATGAGATTTTAGATGGAAAGGTGTGATTTACGAAACCCTTGGATTTTGTGGGTTGTTGCAGGTGATGGATTTGTGCAGCAGAGAATTCTCTACTCTTGGAATGCATTCCACATTAAAGAGAAACTCGTAAAGTATTCTTGTCGGTGGATTGGTATTTGGGATATAATGAAATATGTAGGCTATCCCATCGATTATAGATTAAAATTAGCGTCAAATTAATTCTATTTTTAGATGTTTATCTATTCTCATCAAAGAAATCGCCTTGGACTTTTATTCCACTAGAAACACGAAGCAGAATTTTTTTTAGCAGCTCATAATCAAAGGAAAATAAAGATTTATTAGATTAATTTCCGTCGAACCGAAAGAATTCCCAGAATGTTTTCTTTAAAGCCAATTTTATGTTCAATCTGCTTTAAAAGGTTCAACCGTGTGTTCTAATTCCTGTAATTCACTCGACGGCAAAAGTAGAATGCATGTTTTTTTGCCATCCTAAGGTTGTTATTGCAAACATCACGACAAATGCAACTGAAAGATTTTCCAAGTATTTGCCATGATTGCATCTTCCCTACCCTTTCTTTTTTAATTGTTGTCCTAATAATTAAAAATAATTAGCCAATATTATTACTGCAGGGAATGGAATTTTCAATGATGAGAGATTCGATTCTATGAATATGTATAAGATAACAGGTAGCATAATTTTATTCAAATTACTTTTGTGGAAACAAAAATTTTACCTTTAAATTTATGTAAATAAATTAGTTTTTTTAATTTGTAGTCATCCTGATGATGTACAGTTATACTTATGGCCATTAGTCAAATTATGGCAGTCGCAACGGCGTTAAAATGTACAATATTTTCCTTGCTGACAATTAGGATTTTTTTCAGAAGAACTGAAGTGTGTAATATAATAATTCATAATACATGGCTACTTAAAGGTAAACTCGTAAATGTCAACGACGATTTATTTGTAACAGGCACAGACTTAATTCACGTCAATTCAGCTGGCAAAGATAACAAACTATTACATATTATAGAGGGCAAATATAACAGACTATGTCAAAGGTCATACAAATTCGCAGAAGGCGAGGCTAAATCCAATAAGAAGTATTATTACGTACTACAAAAAATTCCTACGTTAATAATAATACATATTTAATTGTAGGACCCGAAGAAGAACGAGCCTTTCGCTCAACTTAACAACACATGTCATTTATAACATTGGTATTTTAATTGACTAGTTTAGGTTACCAATTAACTGATGACACAAAAGGAAAAAATGACTTAAAAATAATTATATTGCCTTATTTATCAAGAATACTTGAAGGTATTATCGGACATCAGATTCCTCATCTGATCAATCACTAACAACTTAGATGGCCAAATTACATGAAAGTAATTTGTAATTTCAGGGATATGTGCACATATGTAATTAAATTACAATTGTAATTTGGAGTAATATAATTTGGCCTTTGATTCATGTAATTAAATTACATGAAAGTAATTTGTAAACTGTGGGAAATGTGCACTTTTGTAATTAAATTACAATTGTAATTTCGAACCTTCAATATAATCCTAGTAATTTGGATTCATGTAATTTGGCCATCTATGACTAACAATAATTGTGCAGATATCTTTGGTTTGCAGACCACGGTCGGTGACCAGCGAACATTTTACTATCACACCAGTACAATTTTCTTTATACTCGTAAACTAGCAGCCTCTTTCATGAACTGGGATCATAGTGAAGGCTTTAAGCTGTATTTAAGGTCATGTTTAAGCAACTTATTCAGGTCTGAGAAAATAATTCTACACACTTTTACAATCTGACACGCAATTCATTAGAACAACTATTAAAAATTTGCCCTGGTATAAGGAATATGTCAAAAGGTACTTAGGAATGTGTCTGTGTGTCTGTCTGTGAGAGAGAGAGAGATGGCTGCCAGAGCTAAGCAGACTTTCTTTTATATCAACGGACATGGTTTAATATTCTACTACTAATTAAATAATGTAATTAATGCGTGTAAGTAGCTGGATGAAGTTGGTACAGAAAGCAGTGGAACGTTTCCATGTAATTCTTATGACTATTAAATTTAATTGCTAACTTATTGATTACTGAACCAATTACCTTGTGATATGTAAATAGTGTGAAGCATATTAATTATTAACTACACATTCTACAAAGCAATAACACGCGAGAGAACAAACTGGAAATAAATCCTATGATATGATAACCAACGATTTTTTATATTCTCCACACGTTGTCTGTGTGACTTAACAGAATAACCACCTAGAGATCGTACGTAATCACCTATCTTCTGGATGGGGCGTGATTTTAGAAAGTTAAGTAGGTAGCATCAATTTGTTCGACGATTGTATGTTGTACGTTAGTTTCAGTTTTCTTGTGAGAATACATAATACATTACATTACATACAATATACTTATCTTTCCCGAATTAATGATACACAGTTAAGTAGTAGACGAAATACGTTTGTCAATTCGTATTTAGTATTATTATATAAATGGTATTTTTTGAAAAAGTATTTTGGAGAAACAGCTACCTTATATTTGTTCATAAATACTTTGGGCTCAGCAGCAACAACCGTTTCTAATAATTGGCTAAACAATAACATTATCCCTAATATACATTTAATTTGGTTTCCGATGAAGAGTATTAGTATTTTGTTATGGTCAGTATAGTTTGGTATGGTCACAGAATATTCACTATGCAATATATGATATCAATTCTTGGAAACTTTCTAACGTCATAGCGCTCTTTCAATCATGATGATATTGTGTTTCTAATGAAACTCCAAAATACTTGAACTTTATTTTGGTTTTTGGTTTGCAGAAATGGCCCCGAGCATGAATCCTGCAAAAAATAAGTTTTAAAATGCATTCTTTAATATTTATGAAAAAATAATTTAAAAAAAGTGATCTACCCGAATAATATGTGCAAGTATGTGGCGTATCCTGCAAGAATGTGCCACAGAGCATGAAGTTGTGTCACTGGTGCAAGTCCACGCGGTAACTTTGACCTTATTTCGCTGTAAATTCCAAATTATAATATTTTAGCGACACTTCTAATGAAAATCAATTATTGTGTTCATTTTAACGGGTAAAAAATAATTACGTTATCTGAGGACAGAGTTGATTGTCAATGTTCCACAGTCCGAATCCAAGTGTGTACATGAAGAAGCCGACAGATAGTAGTTTCGTGCATGTCCTACATTGGTTGTAGTTTACAAGACGAAGATCCAGAACCAGCACCACCACAACTCCAAGGCCGTACATTATCTACAACAGAGATTGGTAATCATGAGTCTGAGCATTTTATAGTAATAACTACTATTAAAAGAATCCCTAAACGCAGATTACTACAACAAGGAACGGCTATCATAACGATATCGTTTCCAAGATTTTAAATTCTATTTTAGTAGTCACTGCTGTATGGTTTTCTCAAAATAATGGGAAAAGAAAGTCCAAACACAGAATTAGTGATGTAGCAAGTAGCTAAGGGACGGTAATCCCTCACCCGTCATAAATAAGCAATATGGTTATAAATCGGGTTCACCATATCCAAACCAGGGTTTCGTAAATCACACTTTTCATCTAAAATCCCATCACAGTGGGATTAAATACCGTGATTTGCGATTCAACGTGATGGCATTACTTGTAGTCCCTATCGCTTTATAACAATCACTCCAAGCGTCTCCTTGATCAAACGTTTGTCCAAAGAAATTAATCACAATATTAAAATCCCACATGAAACCCTGATCAAAACTGACTGCAATCCTACCGAATCTGAATTACTATTGGAGATACATTTTTGGTATTCCAATTACATGTTTCGGAATAAATTTGGGATTGTACAGCCAAAAGCAAAATATTAGTTAACAAGCTACAGCTAAAAGTGAATTGTTTATAACTTACAATTAGGTGCGTGTGACAAGTTAGATTAGAAAATTAATATATCTGAATTAATTAGGAGTGTGTGGGGAGAGCTTTCAAACACAAACTTAAATATGTTAGTATAATGTTAGAATTGGAAGAAGGAACTTGTTAACGGGTGACGGGTATTACGAATAAGGAATATGGAAATTATGATTATATTTGTGAGTATTGAAAATACTTGATGAATTGTAGGATCCTTGAATATTAGATAGAGGGCAGTAAAGAAGAAGCAGTAGACGAAGCAAACTCCGATTAGTGTCCAATTGACAGTCCTTCGTACAGATTGCCGAATTTCTGAAAGCTGATATATTAAGATCATGTTCCCCCACACCATTGGCAATTCATCAAGCAACTGCATTGGATACAACAAAGTCATATGAAATGCCCATGATCCAAGTCCGACAACTGAAAATCCAAATACAAACACCTCTTTAACAATTCTACCATTTATTAATTGTAAGTCATATACCTAGTCTGTTGTAATTTCAGGTCAACCGAAATTAAGACTTTGCATGTTTTATTAATGATGCGGTAGATTAGTAAGCGGAAAATTAGAATTATAATTAAACGTTAGCTTATTTTTATGATCCGTCATGGTTCTCTGTTGGTGGCATGCATGACTGATCATTATGTAGAAGCATGATGAGTTTTTGTCACACATGCATTTGAAGGTGAACCAGGTAGGTGGTAGGTGCAAATCACCTACTTACCTGGTATGGGTTAGCTTAGCGCCAGGGACAGGGTTTCGGGTGCGATTATCATGGTCGGACTAATTACTGTGATCAATTTTTTTAAATGTTTCAATGCTTGGTGTGATTAATGTGATCTATGTTAGAAGGGATAGCGAATACAAATTAATCACACCACATTTAATCACAAATCACAGTATTTAATCCCACTGTGATGGAATTTTAGCTTAGTGGGATTACTAAACCCTGGCTAGGGACCCTGTACGAATCACTGAAAAGTAAACCGTATTTTGTAATTGATTGCACTTACCAATGAGGAAGGAATATGTTAAGATGAATTTACGTTCCAATCCGAGTTTTACAACTTCAAATATGCCGAATATTGAAGGCAGTATCATTCCCAGGTTGCTTATAGTGTTCCCTGATGAATTACAAAAAATATATAAAAGTGGGGTAGAGTGTGTTTACCATATACACTCATTAAGAACACTTAAATATGTTCCATGGAATCCGTGCACCTCTGACGATTGTTTTGCACGGTATTTTCTGCGTGTGTACTTTCATGGGAAAAGTAGATAAACTTACAAAATTCGGCAATGAAAGGACTGACTTCATAGTTGACCTCGCACCAATCCAACGTTGACGTCGGCTTTCCCCAAAAGTTTTGTGGTATTGTTGGTGGCATTTTAAAGGTCACTAGTCACCAATACCCGGATGCACTGAGAAACATACAAATAAATATTACACATTATAATACAGGAAAAATTTCGAAAACTGTGACCAGTTTCATAATTTTCTCATTATCTTCCGAGCCAGTTGAAGAATTTCGAAATGTGCATCTCCCTAGAACCACAATTAAATCCTCTACAAGAATCTATGACGGACATGACTTACTTTACCCCACAAAGTTGTTCAAGGGGGATACATACATAATGGATACCCTCTGTACATGTAATTTGTATCAATAAAATAAACAGAATTTAAAACATCGTAAACATGCAGTCAATTATTTACATTAGAAAAGGAAAATCTCTAATTCTAATCATTTAAAAAAAATCATAAATTTGATTTGAGTCTGCCAGCAAAACTCACCTTCAGCTACCTCTTAATTAATTTATAATACAGTAGTAGTAATCAGTCAGTAACACAAATTCATGCGAATCCTCCGGAGTCAGACTCCTCTGGCACTGTTAAAATAAAATGATCACTTCATATCACTGGAGTTTAGATCCGGATCTTATAAATAAAACCCGACTCAAAAACCTTATTATTATGAACAAATTATTAATTCAAACGATGTTTATAAAACAGTGCGGGTAACAACAAGGATGCAAGCGCATTCTATAATCTTACTGTACGATATGAAGTCCATTCGATTTATGTGTTACACAAAAAATGCATTAATTTTCGTGTGCAATATTTGAAAAAAAAATTAAAAAATTCTGTGAACACATCATTGGAATTTTATGTGGCCATAACAAAACACATAAAATAAGGATTCTATTGTATGGAAATTACGAATGACGATGCAACATGATTCCATTATGCATTTAGACAGGAAACTGGGAAGACTATCAATTGCGAAAGGGAACCGCTTGAAGCGATTGACTCATCGTACAGCAATGTTATTCCCGTGACTCATATCAGATTACTTTACTTACGGTTTACGATAATACGAGATCTTTTTTAGCTTTTTGTAGTTCGTTTAATTTTTATGCCTACATTATCCTTTCTCCAAATTCATTTTTGCCTGCAAATTAATTACATTTCCATAACTGGATTAAGGACATCCGTTTTTATTTGTTTTCGTTCCTTTTCTAAAGAGAACTATTAAGGTATTTGGTTTTGTTATTGTTGATTGCGTTTGTGGAATGTCACATGTGTTTAATACATATACTGTACTTAAAGTGTACGTTATCAGCTTTAACTTAACTGATGGTGACTATGACTGACTGCACTGTAAAAGAATTACGTAGTTAAAAGAGTATAATATTGCTTGACCATATATTTGTGTCTTAAATAATCGTATAATTGAATAATCATTCATTCATCTTTGGTGAGTATTTTATATTGTAGATATTGTAGTATNGTATTTATTTGTGAATTGTAAAGTCAAAATCAAAAAAGATTTTGCTAATTTTGGTTGTTGTTGATAATTGGGTATGCATAAAATTAAATGAGTTTAACACAGGTACACACTTAGAATTTAATAAAATTCCAACAACAATAATAAAAGTTTAAATACAGATATGAATACATGATTTAACGTTTAAAGGTCATTTATGTCATTTATATGAATTGTTGGTGGTTTGGAGTAAGTTGGTGGATAGTTAACATTACAAATTGTGATTTTAAGCCTAATCAAATTATATTTTCAATTTTCAGGTAACGTGCAGAAAGGGAGCAATGTGCCTTAATCAAAACTCAGTCTTCCGTCCAAAAGTAATAACCGTCTAGTGGAACTATTAACTGGATTTAAAAAATGGATTCAAATCTTGGATCGTCGACCGAAGAGTTGAGCTTGGAACAAAGGATGATGCTTCTGTCAAGTAAAAGACAGGAGCCCCAAGGGGAGGAGCATAAAGGAAATGACGAGATTCTCCAGAATAGAGAACATAATAATTGTTCGAATGTAGCATCAACGTCTGCTCCTAGTGCAACCGTCCACTACGTCTATCCGTCATCCCCCAGAAGAATGGCGTCGTCGTCCGTGTCTCGCTCTTCTTCGTCGGAATCGTCATCAGACTGTGAAGATTGTGATTCTAATTCAATCGAATACAGTTGTAATCTTCCAGCCTCTGCAGGTGTCACTGGCAGCAGCAGACATATTTCCAATCCTAGTTCAGCCGGATGTACGACCGCCGTAATTGGAAACAAATGTCATGAAGACCGAAATTCTAAAAATATGAGCTTAGATTCGAATTCTCACTCTACATATAATACTCTAATTATCCACCGAAATAATTCCAGTTTATTAGCTGATACATGGATGTGAGTAGATATTCTCATTTTAAACTTTTTCACCTGAATCATGTAAACTATTAGTAAATGATTAATTTTCGTTTCATTGGAAATTTCAGTCCAGCTTGTCTCGAATTCACTTCCATACCGATGGAAAACAAAAGGTCCTCTACTTGCTCTAATTCAGAACACTATACGAAGTCTTCCGTTGGAAAAAGTGGAGAGATGAGCGCCAGTAATGCAAATTCAGACCAAACACTTCTTCAAGATTCTCATACTAATTTAGTCGATATTGGTGTAACATCGAACGAAATTTCAGAAATTCCTCGAGATTATTTAGACCAGTTAACTGTTTTGAAGCATCTTGCCAAAGAAGTACAGGTACTACATTCGTTGATTCACTTAAATACTGCTACTGATAAATAATAATTAAATTAAGATGAAGCATCTAATTATTTATCAAGTCTAAAGTACCTAACTAACTAAAACTATTATAAACCCATTCAATTGGAGTCATTGAATGAATTCCCACAAACTAAAATAATTTTAAATTGTTTTTCTCTTTATTATGCAGCAAGATCCTGGAACTGGTTCTCAAAGTCAAAATCTACTTCGTTCAGCAACTTTTTCCCGCTCTCAACCGGACCTCAGTCAACCGGCGTTTGTGAGGGAATTACCCGTAAGCTGCAGTCACGATTACGAGACTCCAGTAAAGCACACATCAAAGAAGAAGAAGCATGCGCATGGAAATAACTCTTCAAATCCACAAGAAAATTGTCAAAAGTCTTCCCATTGTGGTGGAGAGGAGACTCTCCCCTCGGTTCAGATTTTGGAAATTCTCATGAGAGAAAACTCCAGTTTAAAAGCAGAATTAGTTAGTGCACATCGCC
>JABASC010003503.1:0-14020 GCA_019776185.1 Plutomurus gul
CTTGTTTATTACCTTCTAATTCCTTCTACACCGTTGTTGATCCGGTTTGAAGACCAAATCTTATCTTTCAAGTTTGGATGGTGCTACTGGCTTGTACTTATTGCAGGTAACTCACACTGCGTTTTATTTATCAATAATCACCAAATGCAACTTGATACAATATTCATGTAGAATAGTACAATAAGGAATTGCATGAGCTACTGTATGTGCAAAATGAAAGATGAGGACATCGTGACTTTCGTGACCACCGTCGAATATAGTCTGAAGTGGTAGATATATATATTTAAGTGCAATGAAAAAATCAAATAAAAGAAGCAGAATTACCAGAAAGTGCATATGTGGTAGCTTATTACATAAGAATTGCCTCCAACTGTTCCATTGTTAGAACACCTATCAGTTTAACAGTGTCCATAATACCAAGACATCTTTAAAGCAGTGCTCCAAATTAAACGAGATCGAAGCGAAATTTCATTTTGTTTAGCGGGGGGATGTGTGTCATAGCATTGTTTTGAGGCATTTTGTGCTTGTTTTTGATGAGGTTAAGTTTTTTTGCTTTTCCCCTTCGATTTGTGGAAAATCTGACAAAGAACCTAACCTAACTCTATCCAAATTTCGGAAATTTATAACGCATGAAGTATTACGCTTTATGTCTTATGTGTAGCAGCTCTTTTGTTCTCTTATCAAGAGCCGCTCCCTTTCTGACCCATCTGCCGCATTATTCCATATTAAACTTTCGATTTCGCTAAGAAATTTGGAAACGATCGTTTCGACTCCTTCCGACGAAACTAAACTCGAAATTGTATCGCTTGGTTCCGAGCACATGCATTCGGATCACTGAGTAATGGAGTCAAAAAAATATTACTGTATTTATTGGGTGTGTAATATAATCCTGATTTCAGTGACAACGTGAACACTCACCAACAGATGAAAGAAATACACAATGTCTTCATGAATATCTTTTTGTTTTGGCAAAAGTTGGAGCATTCCGAACTAAGTATTTATATCCGTATTAACTAATAACAGAACAACGTGAACACTCACCAACAGATGAAAGAAATACACAATGTCTTCATGAATATCTTTTTGTTTTGGCAAAAGTTGGAGCATTCCGAACTATTTATATCCGTATTAACTAATAACAGATCCCGATCGACGTATGCTAATTTCAACGATTTTAGTGTCTGCGTCTGCCTAAAGGCCATGAATTTAATAATGCTGAAAGTAAAGATATCATTTCCTCAACCAATGCTGCCTGTGCCCTTTGATATCGCAGTAATGATAATTGTGTGATTGATTTTTTGGACCAAACGCAAAATCATCACGACCTTGTTTGTTTTTTTCTTTCTGGGACGGTGCAATCTACTTGTCGTACAGTACTCGTATCTATGTTAAAAAGTAGGAATGTTTGATATTTTTTTTCTTCAATGGATATAAGCCGGTATAGGTTCCCCATGGTCTGGCTAGAAAATTGCAAACACATTAGGTGCACGTATTATGTAAGTGAGGTGTACATAAAGAACGCACGAAGTGTGTTGAAGAACATCTTGTAATACCTTCGTGTAAATCATATGCAGCTATCTTTCGTTTTTTGTGTGAATACGTAGTGTATTTTACATGCTATTACTACTACCTCTCGGGATCAATATCTAAAACGCATTACACATGCACAAACATTTATGTACATAAATAAATATTTATTGATCTTGATTCCATATTACATAATAAGAGTTGGCCAAGGTTGATCGCCTGATCCATTCAATTAAATGTTGGTACTATAATGTACTGTGTGGATTTTTGAAATGTGATGTACCTTGTACATGGGCTACAAGTTGTAGCATACAATATTAAAAAGGTAGCTATCTGAAAAATTTCTTGTGGTATAACTCATGTTGTTGGTTCGATGTGGTAGTATGGTGTTGATGCGAATACTAAATCCATGCCTTGGTTAAATTAATATTTAAAAAAATGTTTTCAGGTGCCCTGTGCCTGTCTATAGGAAGTATCATCGCAATTGTTGATTTAGTGTTCCCGCATAAGTTTTCTACAATTCTCGAGGTTGACTATGGAACACCTTTCGACCGTCATATCATCATAGAAGATAGTCATGACACAAAAGCTAAAAAGAATAGCAAGCGTTCATTAGAAGAGCCAGAAAGAATAGGTCTGGGCAGAAAAATCCTCAGGTAAAACTACAGGTCTCGCCGTTGAACGAGGTCTTCTTATTTAACATAAAAAATACTTTTCCTTTTGACACCTACAGAACGCTGTCTAAACGTGAGAAAAATGAGGAACAAGATATGAGACTTGCAACTAATGGGGTGGAAAACAGAGGATTCGAAATGGATTGTCCTAAATCTCCTTGGCGGTATCCCCACATGATGTACCGTCCAGGTTATAAAAAATTACACACTAAATAAACGAAAAATTGAAAATAATTTTGTCACATATTCTATAAAAATAATTTTTGTATCGTTCAGATGGTACACCGGTTAGACCGGCCTTACAAAATGCATTTGCAAGAAATCCTGCATTAGCTAGATTGGCAGCCCCCACGCCCACCAAATCGCCAAAATCAGTGTCGTTTCGGCGTCAAAGTCGTCTAGAGCAGACTTTTACTGTATTTATTCATGGAATAATTTAAAATAATTTGCATAATGGCCTAAAGGTGTTCTTGTATGAATTGGGCTTGTTGAATATCTCTCAAAGTAGCATTTTTTAAATTATTGTAAGGCTGAACCTATGAGGCTGATGAGAAGTGACTCGAAGGACTCGACGGCAAGCAGCAGCTCTTCCGGCATTGGTCCGGATCATCAGGATGAGTTACCTAATTTTCAGGCAATGCCACAAATCTAAAACCTAAACTTTTAGCTTCTTTTCTCTTGTCTTGTACATCTGATCTGAACTTGGAGTTTCATCCAACTGTGGGCGAGGTTTCTAACTCTTACTAAAATTCTCTTACACTTGTAAATAAATCTATAACTTACTTTTTTATTGTTAGCCTTTACACACTATATTAACACCGTACTAATTAACTAGCACGTTGTTTGGTGGATGATGATAAATTGTGAATCCGTACTTATCTGGGATATTTAACAATGATTAGAGTCAGTTCAAACCGGTTGAGCGCACAGACTCTCAGCAATCTGGATCGTCCGAGTCAGGTTCAAGTTTCGGTTTAGGACTTTTGAGCCGTTCGCAATCCCGTCGTGACCCTGCAAATGTTTCCGTCGCGGCTGCAGTTCATATTCCCCTTACAAAGCAAATATCGGGCTCCAGTGACCCAGATAATTTGCCACTCAACCGAATGCACTACAAAAACAAACTCTATCAGCTTCCTCGAGCGTCCCTCGAAAGGAAACCCAGTGGTGAAGAGGAGGCTGCAAGTCGTCGCAATTCAGACAACTCTGATCGAAGTCGGTCTGGCTCTAACTTTAGCACGAGTGAATTCAGTGCAACCAGCCATAAAAGACAAGGACCTGATGGGCATGAGAGTGAACAGTTCAGGTAGGAAAACAAACAAAGAGAATGAACAAAGATTTATTTAAATAATGCGCGGAAAACGATCTCAAAGATAAATTGTTCTTGATGACTTATTGCGCAGACGTGGTTCCAATGAAAGTTCTTCAAGTCAGCAGTCGAAGCCGATTCGAAAGGAATCTATCTGGTGACACAAAAAATTTGAAACTGAATATTTATCAAAGACTGGACAGAAGTTTTTGTCGCATCTTCTTTCCTGTGCTTCTATCTAAATGTAGAATTATCTTTATTATTATTATATTATTATTATTATTATCACTTATTATTTTTAAACTGTGATCAATTTTTTGTGTTACTACAATGCATGAAATACAATGTTAGTATTACCCTTCAGAGTGGTAGTATGCATGTTATTACAATACAATGCATTACAATTAATATAGCTGTAGAGTAAGTATATTATATTATGTGACAAGTCGATATGTATTTATTTGTTTTTGTGGAATTCTGCCATATTAAATAGTGAACCTATTACCACAAGCTGCATAACAGATAATCATCGTATCGATACTCTACTTAAATGACGTAAGATATGGCTGCTAAACAAACTCCGCTGCAAGCAGTATACTTACTTATAATGGTACGAAATGAAACGCAGTAATCAAAAGTTCAATGAAACGGACACGATGAGATGTGAGAGTAAAAGTGTGTCTGTATTTGTTTTCATGATTGTATTGTAACGTAAATTTGTGGATAAAAATCTGTACTGTTTACTAGTTTTTATTTGCTGAATGACAAATTGTTTAGCCTATAGTTTTTCTCGTAAAGTTATCTGTAACTGCGGACTGTTGATCAATTTACGTAAATTAAATGAATAGTACTACTTCACAGAGCATTTTTGTTCAGCGTGCCGTATTTTTAATTTTGACCATTTGTATTGTAAGATTATTCTTGTGTATTGCTGTGTCTGTCATGTTCCTCTGGAAAAATAAAGAGGTTGATGATCATTCATGTTTTACGAGAGTGAAAGTACCACAAAGTACTTCAGTTAACTGAGTCGTCTTTTTTTTACCATCAGCACATTGCTGCATTGTCAGGAATAACAAATGAACATTCCAGGTTACAGTGTCAACCCTTGGAGGTAGTCAAGATTTCGTATTCAGAGAGCATTCATACAAATGTACAAAAAATCACAGGTACTATTTTGTTGCAACAGGATGTGGTCCTTTTATGGAGATATGCAGTTTGTATGTCGTTATCAATGAACTGATATTTTGACGGTAAAATAGCCCCATTACAAACAAACCCACTTAAGAAGTCTTATATGGAGAGTTGGTTTCAATGCAAAAAAATTATGACAACCAAAACCAACCTTTGTGAGCAGTTAGCATTTTCAATTGTTTTGTATGATAACTCGCTTGCAAATTAAAATAAGATTTTATAAATTTTTAGTCGTTGCAAGAACAATCTTCAAGGTATTTATCACAAAACACACTAGTCAATAAGAATGTATTTTGGTCTAATAGGAAGAAATTTTTGTAAATTTCAGTTTTTATTAACAGGAAAAAGAAAGTCACTTTTGTTTGTTTGTTTGGCTGCAAAGATGATGATGATATTTAATGAAAAATGAGTTTATCGTATCATATGTGTATACGTAGTATCATATAGTTATGAACAAAAACCTTTCTCTTGTAGTTTCTCCTATAATAACCATTCCAAATTTCCCACTGATTGACAATTTTCTGCAGATGGTGTTTTTGATGAATTTGGAGCATCGTTGAAAAATAATCTTTGCGTTTGAACCTTATTATAAGTATCAACAACATCCTGCACTCTGCACTAGTAGATTTCAGTATTTGGTAGTGAACACGTTCGGTTATTTTTGTAGTCTTTCACGTGCTATGAGATTTTTTACAATAATTTTTTATATAAAATTCTAGTTCAAAGTCTGTCAACCACGTTTCTCTCTTTCGACAGGTGGCTACAAGTCTTTCTCTGCATAATGCTACACGTATGTGTGTGTGGTTGCCGAAAAACAATCAATAGTGACCATTTGGAAGACATTTCATCAGAATTCAGAATTTTGTGAACATTGTAAGCACAGTGAGTAGTGTAGTGTGTATATAAGTATCGCAGTTTTCAAAAGTGGTGATTTGTAACAGTTGACAGATCAATGCGTGTTTCGTGTGTAGGGAAGTCGCAACATGAATAATTGATAGCATTAGACTACATCCGCTAAAAACTAGCCTGGTGAGAAGAAGCATTATATAATTGGATTATATAGCACAACGGTTTAGCTGCAGAATTTATACTATCCAATCCGCGTAAAATTGCATTATTCATTGTCAGTGTTCGTCTACTACTGCTTAATATACTTTAGTAAATTGCTTTTGTGTGTGGCAGCTTGACTCAGAGACGAATTCATTCAAAAAGATTGTTTTTTTGTATTATAAAGTTAAATATTAAAATAGTTATTTTGCATAAATTGCTTGCACAAAAGCGAAAAGCTATGGCCACTGGCTGATGTATAGTAGTATAGGTATATTAAACGAATCTCTAATCAATCTAGGAACTTGATTACAGAATTACTACACAGATATATATATATATATATGATCTACAATTTAGACTGAAAAATACACAGAATTGAAACAGAGAAGCGAGTGTACACGTAAATTTCATTGATTTTAATACTTGATTATTAGTCACAACAGGATGATTAACAGATAGCGGTGTAGCAAAAAGATGGAAAAGTTTGAGCAAGATTAGAGTTCATAAAATGTCCGTTTCGTACAATGGTTTGTTGATATTGCTGAGTGAACCGGTTGGGGCCGAAAGTGGACCGAATTCAAGACCAAGTTTTGCTCGTAAGTTACTTTCGCTCCCAGTTTTTTTCAGTTCCAATTTACTGTCCATCGAAGAATTGGATGCAACTGAGGATACTGATCTTTGTTGCAACAACTGCAACCGAGAATATTGCTCTTGGAGTTGTTTTTGTTTGCGCAAAAGTTCTTGGTGACGCTGGCTTAGTCTGGTGTTGCCGGAGCCTTCCTGGCTGTTGACACTTTCACTTGATTCGCCCCCGCTCGACTCGATGCTCGGCGACACCAAAGGAGATTTGGATGACGTGCGTGGTGGAGGGGGTGGGGGAATTTTGGTTGGCTTTGGGGGCAGCGGAGGGTGCAGTTTTAGGGGAGAATCCCAGTTTCGTACTGGAGACCCTCCTCCGGACTCGGTAGACGGGTATGACGGTAGTCTTTTGGGTGGTTCTGGCGCTAATCTGTTCTTTTGAGGAATTGTCGAAATTGCAGAACCATTCGAGCCTAATTCATCTAATAAATCATCGAGTGCATTTTCCGGACTGTGGATGGCTGCCCCTGTAGCTGCACTTGAGCCTGCGGCTGCCAGGACATTCCCCGGCGTAATGACGTAACATGTTGTGGAGCCAGGCCCCTGGGTAAAAATTAAATCTCATTGAGAACGCTTCAGGAAGCCACCCAAGGCCACATACAGAACTGTGAGTCATTGACACATACATAACGGCAGTAATCATAGCAATTAACCGTAAAAAACCAAAAAAACACGACGATGCTAGAAGGAAAACGTAAACAAAACCAGCGTTTAGCATGCAAAATTGAAAGCGTTAGTTATTTTGATTTACACGACGTACTCTGAGTCAGAAATTACTTGCTTAAAGTGTGATGATACCATCCAGCCTTGCTTGAGATACTATATTAAAAAACAAAAAGCACTACCGTAAGCTTCCAATCTCTCAACTATTTTGCGTGATGTGTACACACGACTGTCTCTATGATTCAAACCAATCTGATCATGCATAATAACTTGAAAAAAAACAGTGAACTTCACTGGTTCACTTATTTACATGGGTTAAAGATAAAGTGATCTCATTTTATTCGACATATCGCCAGACGTGTCCTTCTTACCCTATTATTAGCTATTGGCTGTTGTTGCTGCTGCTGCTGCTGTTGTTGTTGTTGTTGCTGCTGCTGCTGTGGTGTCACCATCATCCCCATTGTACATTGATCATCTTGCGAAGGGAGTTGCTTTTCTTGCACGCTGGCGAGGCGCTTTAGCGTCACCAGTGTGCCCGTCAGCTTCTTGCACCGTTTCAATGCACTCTCCAAACGGTCTGGCTCTTCCTTTAGGAACCTTTCTTCAACAACTAGTCGATCCATTTCGTTAACTAACAGACTTTTGACACCATCTTGCAAGGCAGGAAAGCGAGCCTTCAAGTCTGCCACAGACTTGCTGTATGTAAAAGCCAGAACAAAAGTTTAGAGTAGGGTTGTGAAGGGTTACATAAATTGTAGTAAATGCAAAAACATATTTCTTTTATTTACTTACCTAGATTTACTCAGGATTAAAGCCATATTTTCTACATCAGACATGTTGACACGGGTTCGTTTGTTTATTACATGACTTCTTAAATCTTCCACTGTCGTCTCTAGCTCCCTGCATCATGAAAGATAAATGAGAAAGTTGCGTGATATGAAAATTTCTACAATCAAACATTTATAGAGGGACTCACGTAAGATCTTTGTCAAGCTTCAACATTTCTTGTTTATAAAACTCCTCTTCGCGATGGACTCTAGATTTTTCCGGGTCTCCTTGCAGCCATTGATCATTACCAGCCATTGCAACAACCCTGAGTAAACAAATCAATACTATCATCTTTACTAGACACGTTGCACAATCAGAGTTTATGTGCGGACAAAGAAAACTTACTTGAACCGCAAAAAAGTATCGCGTAGAGTTTCTCTAACTGTATGCGCTTGTGCTTGTACGCTTCTCCGGAGAACACGCACATCTCCTTTCAATTCTTTCGCTTTCTTCTGAAGAATACGGAGTTGATTAAACATTTCTGGGCTTAAACCTAGATCAGCTAAAAATATAATCAATCTTTTAGTCCATGGAAAATATGGTGAAAATTGTTGTGCAGAAATTGAAAGAATACATAAATAAAGGAGTGAGTATTATTTTTACATCTTGGGCTGGTGTAGTACTGCCTTTCATAAGGATGAGTAGGAATACTGACAAGAGTAGGTTGACGAGGCTGGTTTTGAATAGGAGGTTGCTGCTGCTGCTGCTGCTGCTGCTGCTGCTTTGGCGGTGTAGGAGTGGGAGTTGGAGTTGGCACTGCTTTTAGCACACGATCTGTGAACAGAAATATTTATTATCATGGCATCAAAGGTGAATTTGGACACACAATCAGCAGCCTACAATATAGGCGACCACTCTACAATGAAATGAGTACAATATCAGATATGTAAGAAAGTACCCTGCGACATTCGAGGTAAAGTAGAAGATTTGATTGCTGGCTTAGTTGGTTTTTCCACTAAAATAGAAATAGAAGCCCCAAGAAGCAAAGATAAAGATAAAAATGATTAGTCGTAACAATGGAAATGTTAGGGATTCGGATATTATGAAATGTAACAAAACGGAAGTATACAATTGAGTGTGAGTAGTAGCATTTTTTCATTTTTTTTAATTTCAAAGAGGAACAACCTGGATGATGAGTAGGGGAGTGTTGTTTGCCGTGGTCGGGCGGGTCGTCACTGAAGGAAACTGATTTCTCTGTGAATCATAAACGAATATGGGAGGACTTGAGATAGGGACGATTTGAACCGACTTTTCTATATATTAAACATTCATCAAATAGCGACAGCTCTAAAACTATACCTTTGCCAAATTTTGGTGGTTTGGAGATTACGGAAGAGGAGGAGCTATGAGTCTCGGCGGTTGGGCGGACAGGGTCATCTGTGGCACATATAAAAATGTAATTTGGCATGGCAAGCTGCAGCGCAGCAGACATACACATGTATACGTACACGTACATTCGTTAAAAAGGACAAGGCACATTTGGCTGATTGCTTTTCTACGGCATATAGTATATAATGTGTAGAAGTAGATCTTTTGACATATGAAGAAGCAACATAGGGCAATATGTGAACATGAATTGTGATAGTAGTGACATTAGTGACATGTAACAAATGGAAAAAGTAAATATAAGTACGCAATGAAAGTGAGAATGTGCCTTTGACCCAAAAAACATCTCCCGCCCTTGGCAGTCGAGATTTTTTCAAACAATATTTCAAACAAAAACATGAAAATAACACAACTAATTCTACCCAGAAACACTTTCAACATTTTCGGCTGAAAGCTGTGCAAAAGTATTACCTGGCAGAGAAGCAGAGCTTGAGCTAGAGTGCTTATCAATATCCTCTGTGATAAAAAACCACAAGCATCTATTTACTTAGCTGTTCACCGTATTTCATCCCGAACACTACATAAGCTTTTAAATACTATGTTCATACGCAGTATAGTATAAAATGTAGAGGATGTCTTTTAAAACAGTAATCAGGGTCTTACCCCTATAATCCCTTGTGGGTATGTAGTCCCTGTATGCCGATGGCGTGGGCGCATTGACATTAGCACCAATAATGATATTTCTCGGAAGTGTTGACGAATGAACAAGACGAGTAGGAGGTGGTGGAGGTTGAACGACTAAAGCTTTTTGAACGAGACCAGTCAAATTTGCAAGCTGACGCTCCATATATTCCATGCGAGAGCGAGCTTCTTCGTCAATGATTACAGGTGTGACTGAACCAGATCTAGCAGGTGGAAATTGGGCGTAATAAGGATCTTCTACGAATCTGCGTTCTGGCGAAGAAATGTAAGTCGGCTCTGCAACGAAAACAATTCCTGCACTTGTAGCTCTCCCACTACTGCTCTCTAGCACATGGCCCAATTTTACATGGCAAGTGTTGATGTGAGAGAATGAATACCTGCTGCAGAGTATATGTCACGTCTGAGATCGGAAGTGGTGTAGGTAGCAGAAGGAGGTGATGGAAAGGAGCCTCGCCCGTCCTGTCCTCCACGAGGAGAGTACAGCGCCGGGTTTGGAGGAACAACAACGGGTCGTTTTGTTAGTGAAGGGTATTGCCTTTGGGGCTTGGGTGGGGCTGAGCTCCCTACACCGGGATTTGGTTAGTTTTAGAACAGTTGACAGTTAGACAGAAAATAGATATTTACAGAGCGGAAAATCGAAAAAAACATACCTCCGGAATTTTTTATTGGCACAGGAGCAGGTGAATACGGGCGGCCGACGCGAGGTAAAGTAGCACCACTGGGAAAATAAAATATAAACTCTTAAAATTTCCAATGGAATTTAACAATTATGTTGCTTTATTGTCATCACCATGCTCCTGAAGATTGGGGGAAAAATAAAGTTTTATGAAAATGTGCTGGGAAATGCATTTCGTGCCTGGACGAAGTGTAGACGGATGTGTACTAACTGGACAAGAGAAGTCTACTCGTGCGAAAGCCATTTCAATGGTATACTAACATATTTTTTATTATTTGCATAAACTATAAGTAGAAATTGTTTTAATAATTAGATATTATCCATTCTTACTTGTAGAAAATGCGCAAAGATGCCAACAAAGTCTTTCGAGAAATTTGTTTTTTTGTTTGTGAAAATTAGCAAATGAGAGGAAGGAAAACCTTCCATTCCTGTACTTAAAGGTAAAATTCAATGCACATATTGCAGGCACCAAATGTGAATACTAATCACGTTTGTAAATTTAAACACTATTTCACAGGGGATCCCTAAAATCAAAAATTTTTTCAAGCCGAAGCATCAACAAGGACTAGCAACAATTCTCTATCTTTTCTCATAGTGGTCCTTAATTAATTATAAGTTCACTGTTAATCAGCTTCCCATGCAATGCATTTTAATATAGGTAAACACTGAACCTTCATATATACAAATCTCGCACATAATAATAATAAACATCAAGAAAGAACGGAAACGTAGTTCACTTACTAACTGTAGTTCATAAATGGGGGCGGCGTCTTGCTGCCCTATATAAACAACAAAAGAATTTTTGCACATCCCATGATATAATCCACCGAGTTGTAAATATAAACAGAGCACAAAATATAGGTAAGACTGCCAAATGTTTCAACAAGACTTGTCAAATGTACACGTATAAAAATAGTACAAATGATTAGTCATACGAAAACAATTGTTATACAGCTTTTCATGTCAATTCCGTAATCTTGGCTTGTATTATAATTACCTTGGTCTTATGTATGTGTTGGTGTAGGTAGTCTGAATCTTCAGGCTCACTAAAATAAGATTCCTGGTCCCAGTTCCCAGAGATCCCACCTTTACATGTACAAAAACATTTTGATTATACTCTTTGTATTTGCATGCAGTTTCATACTCCCAACTAATTGATTGGATTTCCTAGGGATTTCTACTAAAAGAAATATCAAAGATTGATCCAACTACGTGACTCTTTTTAAGTCCGTTTAGGTACACGTTTATTCTTGACACCCATTTACTTATAAAGCAATATTATATAATTCCTGGTCATCAGGGATTACCACACATGTGTCAAGTAGGAGAAAATGTCAAACTGGCACAGGCTTGCTTATTTAAATGCGTTATTAAAAAATCACGCACTGAAGTGTTTTCTCTTACCCTTCACGCAAAGTGAATACTAGAGATCTACTTCTAAATATTATGTCACAATTGTGCTGTACTGCGCAAAAACAATTGAGTAGCAAAAATTGTCTTAATCATGCAAACCGTTTACTTTTACTTTATCTCAGAAAGTTATACTGTGAAAATCAATTCAAATAGTGACCTGGAATTTAAGTTCAATCAATCTGGTCAATCAATTAACGACGTGTTCTTGTGCATTGTTTACTTACAAGCTTAATTAGTATTATAATATACACGTGAAAAACTTACGGATTGCAGTTGATCCCTCCCAGCAAGGAACTGCACCGTTTCCGTTTATGTTAGGTTCGAATAGTCGCAATACTGATCGGTCTCTTATATCCCTAAGATACATACAACATATAGGAATAAATACAACCAAGAAAAATATGCAAGACTGCGTAAATAATAATAAAAGGTTAGCATCTTACCTGAGATCCTCCAACTCGTAAAACATATCCTTAGATCCGTCGTGAATATATATCTTAACGTTCATGGCATCCAGGTACTCCATAGTTAGCTGTTTGGGGAAGGAGCGTACAAAAAGGGCTTTGACTGTGTCCATCGAAGTGATTTCATTCGGAAGAAGTGCTCGCTTCGTCTCGCTCCGGTACTGCAGAAAAACCAAGCCTGGAAAAAGAATGGGAAAAAAAAAGAAAACTGAGTCTTGCTCTCAAAGGTTTACTGATACTGTGGAAAGTGTTAGTTCATCTGTACTGTAGTCTGTACTTTCCCAATTACCCAGCGGTCTTTCTAATGTCTTCGAAGGAGTGCGGACGACAGGAAGGGATGACCTAGCTTTACCGCCTCTTCGGAATCCTGTCGATGATGTCTAATCCAAAGAGGATTTAATTATTAGTTTACTGTGTGTATACAGATGTGTATGTAGGTAGATTCTTTACATTAGTTCAATCACACACATAAATAAAATATGTTGCACGTTTGGGTAGTGTTCACATTGTGATTTATAAACATTAGATTTTGCAAAGAAACACATGAAGTTTTCGCCTAATTAATGGCGGTATTCTTAGGAAAGCGCGTCGCCTCCATGCCAAAGTAACTCTAGAACACCAGTGGCCCACCGAATTTTGCACCTAAAATCCTTTCTTGTTCTGGGGGCTATGATAGTACTGTAAAGTAAACCCATATTCATTTTTTACCCTGGGTCAAAGGGTGAAATTGTACTTCCAATTACCCCGAGGACGTACCCCGCCGTACTGACATCGAGCCAGGCACATCCCTAGTAGACTAGCAGACACTCCTAAAACCCGACATTATTGTCCGGGATCCAGGCAGTGATCGAACTCAGAATTCGAGAGTGGGTGTGAAGCATACTACCACCGAGTCACAGTTGCTGGCTATTTAAAAAAACCAGAACTTACATGTGTTTTGTGCAAAAAACGCTTCGTTACTGTACCCCTCCTACAAAGGCACATTACCTGCGTTCATGGCCCACCCCAGTTTAAGTGTCATGTGTGTGCGAAAGAGTTTCGATGGAAAGAATCACTAGCATTACATTATTTACTGCACGGAAATCGCCATAATTTTATTTGTGATACATGCGGATCTCCATTCACTGTTAAATTCCACGGGATTGTGAAACCACAGAAAAAATATTAATATTCTCATCTGAGGATTCATTTATTGTCAGCGATGCTGACAGACTTTCGGGTTAGTATCAATAATTTTATTGGTATGCATTCTTTGCATATATTAAAATTAAAACGATATAGAGAAGATTAAATATAGCATATGACGAATGTGTTTCATTACATGAATATTTTTCATTTTGTCAGCTATAAAAAATAAAGCGTATTGTGCAGCGTTATACCTTGTGGAGTATACACACAAAAAACCGGAAGAATGATACTATTTTGTGGTGAAACAACTGATAAGGATCTGGAAGGCTTCATAACAAATTCAATGCTTTTGCATAATCGAGAGATGTGGGGCTAAAACTCAATATGCAAGAGTGCAAACGTGCACATGATAATTTATTTTCAAGTCGAGTGG
>JABASC010003504.1:0-14016 GCA_019776185.1 Plutomurus gul
AGCCTAAAAATAAATCTGCCTGATCATATCCTAACATTGTTGACTATGTATGTATACTAATCAAGTGAATGTTGTGTGACATACCCACATACCACAATTTATACAGTGGATATGGATATGTGTATTGCTATTACTTATACATCATATTAACATTGTAATGACCTCGAACTTTTTTAGCATGTAGTGATAATGTAACATGCTACTTGAAGGAGAGTTGACCAGATTAGCGTATGCAAATCCAATACAGTGAGCCCTAGCCCTGCTTTTACTTCCACGGTTTATTTTTCTAAAAGGAAGCTTTTAATTAAAACATAATTTTCGCACTAACGTCGATTTTATAACAGAAAGATTGAATTATTTAGGTATGCTGTTTTAAGAGATTTCTGTGGGGAATGATGACATTCTTTGTACAAGCAAAAAGTAATTAATCAATTAACCACATCATTTTATTCATTTGATCTATGTGTTAAATTGATAACTTTCTTTTTTCATTTCATTTTGTTTATCGTTTGCGATTCACGGTACAAAAACGAGTTACAATCACAAAATGTGGAACTTAAAAACAACAAATGCGTACGAGCTATAACATTTCATTTCAAACAAAGAAGCGATGGATGGCAAATACTTATTTGTACCGCCTCCTTAATATTAACAATTTATGAATGTATAAACGTCAGTCTGATTTCCTCGTCATCATTTTGTATTTCAAACCTATTCTCATGTGTAGGCTACGTGTCGAATTTTGGCATATCGACTAATTGACAAACTTGAGAAACGTACACGACCATTTGTCGATAATGCACAGATGGATATACAGGAACTTCCAAATCATCGTGAGAGTTTTTGACAAAAACGCTCAGATTAGGTCTACTTGGCTTGATATTTCTTTCTAAGTAGATTCGCAAGTTGTCACAAACATATTTCGGAGTATTTCCATGAACAATGTGAAACATAACTAACTCCAAGCACTTGGCGAATAGATTAGTCACTCCAGAGACATCCAACATTGCATCATTTGGTGTACAGTAAATGAGTATTCGTCGTATTTTAAGACATTTTTCTAATGCTTTTAGTAGAGGAACCGTATTCCCATAGTAGTTCTGCTCAAACCTATCATCCATTAAAAAATTATTGTTTTTGAAGTTTGTTTAGTTGATTTATATCAGTAGGTGATAGGTCTTTGTTGGACTTACCGGAAATCTCTTAGATTATGACAAAAGGCGAGAGCCGCACAGAGATCATTATTATAAACACATTTAACTCTGTTCCCCAAATGAGTTAATCTAATACTTTCCAGCAAATTGCATGATTTCGTAATCTGGTAAAGAGAAACACACATTTTGATACTCGCTTTACTTTACTTCTAAAATTGAATTGGTTAGTTATCTTAACCTCGGCTAGGAATTTCCCGTTGGTGATGGGGACTTTATCCAAAGTGAGCCGTGTTAATTTTGTCCACTTCGATATGGAAAAAAGGGAATCAAGCAGCGTTCGCCCAACACTTAAGTCACTGTAGAAAAGTACGAGTTAGAATAACATATCGACTGCATTAAAAAGAATAACACCTTGGCTCATTCAACGTTTCCTTATTGTTAGATAAATATCCAATATTTTATTGAATGGATTCAATATTCAATGTAACGTAAGATTGTAAGTGAACCTTTTGTTGAAGCCCACCTCAAACTCTTCAACATGCTTGCATGAATTAGTTAAGAGATCCAATCCACTCACACCAGTAGAAACCTTTGATTGTGATGAAGGCGCAGCAGCAGCAGCTACCCTAGGTTTCTTCCCAAAAAGATTATATGGGTCTTCGATTTCATATAAACTTTTACTACTACCAGGAACAGCGGAAGTGGCATGCATCTGACCAAGTGCAGGTGATGCTGGAGATGAATCGTACTGTGCGAGTTGATAATTCGATAAGACTTTGGCATCTCTTGTTTCTAGAGCAAAACGATTCATTAATTATTATTAGCACAATGTAAGTATAACTTTTTTTTTGTTAAATTCCTTAATTTGCTTTTACCTATTAATGACTCCATGGGCACTGCCAGATGACGTAGTTCTTGGAGGGTGGCCAAAGCAATACAGAAGTCTGGGCTGTGAATTTCATGGTCATAACAAGCGTTAACAGCTTTCAATTTCGGATGCAATTTTACAAACTTGTGCCAGTCCTTGTTTTGGACATAAAATATATACTTACTGTATACGAAGGTGAATGAGATTAAAAATTAAAATGTGTAAAGTTAAGACATGAGTATACCATTCTGTGGTTAAAACTTTTACAACAGTAACTCTCCAAATCCGATGCTCCATCAAGAACTCCTGTAATTGATAATTTCCTTGGAAGTCCTTCAATGATTTGAAGATTTTTGCACTAAAGATCAACGAAATGGTTTAATAATATCCTGTGTAATATATACCTGAACGCGATGACAGGATATGTATTTGTAAAAAATGAACCTTTTTTAGAAAATCTTTTTGATTTACACCACCAGGCGAATCGAAAGCCTCTTCCAATAAAGGGAACGAATACAGTTCAACTTGACTCAGATCCAACTCATTCCATTTTGTGTACTCCCCATGAGTAACTTTATGTTTTCTTGACAGCGAGAGTAAAGGGTGCTCTATCCACAGCTTCTTTGGTGGAGTATTGTTTAACTTAAAGTTAGTAATGAAATAATTATATAAACGCACCGTAGATATTCGAGGCCTTTCTGTTGCATTAAAAACAACAGTGTGCAATTTAGGAAAATTCATCTCCGAGTCAAATAATTCTTTGTGAAAATTTGCGGTAAGTGACTCTTCCATTTCATCACGTGGCCACCCTACAATATAAATCTGTTCCAAATTCCGACACAAGGATATCAGATAGGTGAGGGCGGAATGTGAGCAAATTACAGCATCTGGGGAATTTGTGAGCAGAGGAATGTGTACTAGAAGACAGCGTAAACGTAATAACTGGTCACTAAGAGTTGCTTTAAGTTTTCCATAATTATCTTCGTCGTTGTTGGTAGAATTCTTGTAGCTTAAATCACGGTGGTACTGTTCTAATCGGTTGTCCCACGACCATGCTAATTTTTCTAGGTTTGGAAGGTGCTGTATCATCGCTTGGTGAAGGTGACCCCAGGACAGTTGTGTTCCAGCCGAGAGTAATTCCTAAGCAAAATTATGCAAAAAATAGCAAAATAAATTCTCTGACCGCTTCATAATTTCCAAAATACTACGAATTCATTTTCAATTATTAATAAAATAGATCAGCATTTCACAAAGTTTAAAGGATAGTATTGTAAGTACGTAATTTATTTATTTATGCTAATAATTATATTTGTAGTATCGATTTTGTACCTTGAGATTCGTCATTCGCAAAATTATTGTGCGAATGATTCCAGAAGGTATCCAATATAAGTCTGTAATATCTAGTTTAGTAATAACCAAAGCTCTAGATGAATTTTCCAAGAATTTCACAAAACGATTTCGCTGAATTCGTAAGCTCCATTTGTATTTAAGTTTCTCACATAATAATCTATCTTGTAAGAGGTTATCCAGCTTCTGGCATGTTTCTGATAAAGTTATCACCGACTCTATCGTACAAAAATCTACTATTTTGAGAAGTATCTCATCGCTCAAACCTAATAAACTCATTTTGTAAATGTACTGTCAACGTCAACTTTGTAATAAAACCGAAAAAACGAAATACTTTTACACTAAAAATTTTGAATCATTTTAAAATGCAACATTCCCACCATGAAAAGTCATAACAGATATTCAAGGAACACTAAGATCGGAGAATTGAGATTTCAGATACATATATCAGGTATGCAACAAACGGTTTTATTCCATAGGTTCATTTTACATGATATCAAATCCACAAAAGGCAACGTTTTTTCATTCTAAATTATTTCACATCATTTTGCAAGCCTAATTCTCATTTAAGGGTACCTATTCACTAAAAATAAACTTCCAGATATTTTTAAAGGTTCACAAGATTTGAACCTCAGTATTTTACATACGCTTGCATGCGACAAGGAGTAGACCGCCTTCACAAAGTTATTCTTTTGGACACTCATCTAAAAATTCAAAGCCTTCGGATTTTAGTGCTTCAACAAACTCTGCATCAATGCACTCCATTATTGCAGTGCTATTTGTCCCGTATGCAATTTTTAATTCCTTCTTTAGAATCTCCAACCATTTCTTAGCCAAATCGAAGATTCCATCTTGAATATAAGCAATAATCAATCCACTTGCGAACAGTATAGGAGCATCTCCCACAGGCAGTCCTTTTACGTAATTGAAGGCTTTCTCAAATATTGTAACAGAACGTTTGGTGTTGCCATTTTCTTGATACTGGAATCCTAACATTGCCAATGATGTAGACAAGAATAGATTCATCTCTTTCTCAGGTCGAAGATTTTCAATTTTAGATATTATTTCTTCAGGTTCAGTGAATTCTTTCTCCAGGGTACTGAGAAAGGACGAAGTCACCACCAATTCATTAAATTCGTTCAAAAGATTCATTCGCTCCTGGATCACAGATCTCGGTTCATTTTTCTCCACCGAGCAAAGTCTACAGTTACATTCGAATCCAAAATTCTGACACATTTCAAGGCGCTCACGATACGATGCGACCGAGTCACAATAAGAAATCAAAATCTCCTCCCCACAACGAATTAATTTGCTGGCTCGAATGAACATGACATTCCCGAATATTTTCCAAGAGCAGTTCAAATCGAAGCAGCTATGATTTATGTACGAGGGCAATATCCAAAGACCAAGAGTTTCCAGAGGATTGCATACTACCGTTGCCTGAGACCTGACTCCGCCTCCAAAACAATTGAATTGACATATTGCCTTGATCCGTTCTCGGTCCACAGTTTGCTGGACACATTGTTCCAATCTTTCCTCCTCGTCGATTGATCCCAAGGAAGGCCCAGCATACAATTTGTACACATTCTTTATGAGTTGAGGGTACGACTTGAGGCGATCTTCGACGAGTCCACTAAGTTTGGAAACACTTTGTGTTTTTTCGAATTCAACCGCGAACGCCCTCTGAGCTATAATCAGTTGTCCGGGGTTGATATCTTCTGTGGCCAACAAACCGCGACCTTTGCCATGAATATTTCTGCTCGACACAATTACGGGACCACAAAAGTCAGCGATGTCCGTGAACTTCACCCCTGCCTGCTTCATGAAAGTGCACATATCGTAATCCCCCTTTTCTTTCTGCTTTAGAAGAATTTCCACTTTTGTGAATGCTTCTTCGATTAAACTCTTGTCATTTTCAACCTGAATCAACGCGAGTTTCTTTGTGAGGAAGTCCTTCGCTTCGTGGAATTTCTCGAGAGCACATAGTGCACGAGCTTTTCGATAAATCGACTTGAAATGCAAAGGTTCCATTTCAAGAATAATTTCAGCGTCTACCAAAGCTTCTTCGAATCTTTCCAGCTTTAAATACGTTGCCGCCCGATTGGAGAGCAGATTTATATCGTTTGAATTTTCCTTCAACCCGTTATTGTAAGCCTCCAGAGCATCATTATACCGCATTGTCTCAAAGTGATTGTTTCCCACTGCTTTCCAATTGCAAGGTTTATCAGATTCCGACATTTTGTTGTATTGGATGTAAAGGACAAACGATGGGGACAAGAAGAATGTTTTACATAATATACACGTTGTTGACGTTATCAATTATTATTGTTTACTGTCACCGAATGTGTGGTGTGAGTATTATTAGAAACACCTGTCCATTGTCATGTGAACCCACATTGGGGGAAAGCTATTTATTTTTGAAGCAGATCTATTATGTACCGAGGAAAATATGTAGAATAATAAATATATACTGCTATGTACTTTGCTATGTACTACATCCGCACCTTGGATTACCTTTTGTAGTTATGTGGCACACCTCCTCCCAATAGGAAGATATATATTTAAAAAGCGAATGTTTGGGTGTGTGCGATTTACATATATGTACATATTTGTATGATTTGAGCGTAAATTAAATCTCGCTTCATTTAAATTATAAGTGCAATGCGTTTGTCCCGTGCATTGAAAGTTATTTCGGAAAATTAATGTTCTTTATTGTCATATTGACACTTTACCTTTATTACTATTTTATTTTCAGAGTATTAAGATATTTATCACAATCAGTATTTATAGTAATGGTAATGGTATTATGGTTTTCATATCACATAAAATCACAAAAAATATTTAAAAATCGTAGTTTATTATATCTACGTATTTCCGCGTTTATCCCCAGAGTATGGTAAATAGTAAATATCCTTTTTGAAGATTCCATTTCAGCACACAAAGAATTGCTAATGGACATGGGTAAAATAACCACTTATGACTATGACAAGGTTTCCCCGTTGGCAGAAATTGGCAAAATTGTATGACCGGCTCATTTGAACTGGTTTGTGCATAAAATATTGGAATTTTTTCAGCAAACTTAAACAATAAGATATTTGGCCCACTTTTTCCCACCAGGAGGGTATTTTGAATAGTGTGAAACTAAAGAAATTGAATGTCGGAATATGGAATTTCATGTATAAATTATTGAAATTTATATTTTGTGTGTTTAGGATTATCTAACCATAAATTCATATAATGAAGTTATTTCCAAGATATGTACATACTGCAGAAGAATAATAAATAAAATATTTTCACATTTGCTTTTCTCACAATGGGACTGGTGAACTACTTTTGCATTACCATAAGATATTATGCGGTTTATAATTTGCTTCGGACTGAATATGTAGAATATTCAATCAACTCTCTTAGTTTAGAAAAAATGAAAGAGTTTTCATCCATCAAAGTCTCAATGATTGAAAAGTGGTCATCTGTTGTACACAAAGAAAATTGTGACTGCAAACCAAGGGCTTGTAGATGCTTACTATAACCCGCAGACTGAAATTTGAACCACGGGGATTCATATTCTCCTACCGCGACAATTATCTTGAGATTTTTAAAATTAGGGTTCACAGATTTTTCCAAAAACGGGCTTAATTCTTCCGCATCACTCCTGTAACAAAACGATAATTCAATTTTAGCAAATGGTCACTCTGCCACATTAACTTTATGTTTTTACATACACGTCTGTTACCTCGTCATTTTCAACTCTTGGTTAACATATGTATCTACAAACGGTCTCATGTCGTAAATCCCCGACAAAAGAAACATACTACGAACTCTACGGCAAAGCTCCTCGGGAAGTTCCTTCGCACAAGTATGCAAAATGCTTGCCGTCAAATGACTGCCGGCCGAATGCCCACCAACAATGAATTTAGACTTGGGAAACATTATCATGGACTTTTTAAGAGCTTCTCTAATATTTGTTTGCATTTGGTGAATTTTAACTGGAAAGATAAATTCATATAAAGAAACACATTTAGCTAAATTCGCTTAAACAAGTTTAATATTCAATAATTTTTATATGTAGGGGACGGGTTACCTGTAGGTGCTAGATCGTATCCAACAACAATACATTTAACCCCAAGTCTAACAAGGTTGGGGCAAAAGAATGAAGACCCATCTTTGCTACCAAGTTGCCATCCCCCTCCGTGAACCCAGAAAAATATAGTCGAAGTTTCCGGTAGATTAGCACCGTAAATATCAAATTTCGAGTCATTTTCACCATATTCTATATTTAGCTTGGTAGGAACATCTTTCCGGGCTTTTTCACTACCTAATTGAAACAAAAATTAAGCTCTTTGGTTTAACAACAGCTGAAGAATAGAGATTTTATCAGAAGAAAAGAATTCACCCTCGTTTATCAGCTCCAAATGATCATCTATTATTTTCCATTTGTCTTTATTAGGATTCCAAATGTTAATTGCAAACTGTCTCCCAAGTTCCTGAAATACACGAATTAATTTGATACTTATTATTAGTATTGAAGTGTAATTTACAAGATGAACTAACACTACCAATAAGCATTTCTCATTATTATCATTTTACCTTTTTAGACCAATTTTTCCAGCTATCCAGTTCCATTCTTCCGTATTCCGACAAATTTTTTAAGCCACGCGAAATTGTGTAAATTTTCGTTATTAATTTCATTTACATGAATATATTTTAGTATTTTGGTATGTTTTTGATTGTGTAACCATTGAGTTCAATTGGTTCTTGAGCTTTGCACAGCTGCTGAGTGCCTGAAGGAAGGTTGACAACAATTTATACTCACACTCTTCTGTGTTGCAGCAGATAACGAATAAACATATTCTGAAGGAGCCACAAGATATGATTTATATGTATTATCCAGTTTTTGTAACAGTGAGTGACCCACGCACAGAGTAAATACTTCTTCCATTTCCCATGAAATTGCATGATATAACAACTACCTATGTATGTAGACGAATAGCATGGAATTGCTTTGTATGTGTGGTTGCATTGCATTGCATGTACATATGTATGTACCATCGCTGGCAAATGATAATTTTCGAAAGACGTAGTTCTAACAAATCATTTGGGTACAAAAGGTTAAAATAATCTTCAGACAGACTTTTTTGATTTACAAAATGTGATTTGAGCCAACAGATCAATTTAGTAAACAAAATCATTGTTTGGATTAGTAAATGTATCCTCAGTTTAAACCGTCGCAGTGTGTGTGACCACAGCCATTACTTTAGTGCGTAGAGACAAGGATTTGGAATATTCACTTGCTGTTATTTACTTAGTACATTAAGATTACATCTGGTTAATTGCATTGCTCCAATATTGTTATAAATTCTATGACAAAAATTCCATTTTTTGGAGCTGCGCACTCAATGTTTCACAAAGAAACTGAGAGTTCCATTGAAAATGCAAAAGAAATCCATACATTTACATATATTATATATGCATGCTATATAAATTATTTGTTATTTGCATAAATATATATGTTTGATTTCGTTTCAGCAACCATCCTATCGGTAGAATGTACCTATTTCGATGTAACGAATATCATAGATCAGATGCATAAGAGCAGAAGCCGTGAGATGACAAATTCACTCTAAAATCCTTTTAAACAAAAAGGACCTTTCAATTGAAGAATCATTTCTGCTCGATTCGAGCTGTAAGACAGAATATAGTTTATGTTGATGTAAACGAATGCACATTTAATGTTACATGCTATGATAATGACAATACATAGGTGTGAATACATTTTACGATTCAGTATTTTTGCCTTTGGTAAATTTTTCTGCTTAATTCAGGCTGTTTTCTGTATTTTGTTGCCCGCTTTTATCAATTTTTTCCCGAGTGCTAAAAAATTGACATTTGGAAAACGAAATAGAAATTAATCCTCATGATGCTTTAAGATTATCTAAAAAAATATATTAAAATTATTACCATGTTTGAATCTAGACCATCGTCCAGCTTTCGTTGAAGCAGGACTGAGAGTAGTAGAAGTTGTGGTGGGAATAGTAGATTCCCTCCTTACTTTTATTATGTAGATATCACCATTCTCATGAGAAAGATGATGATGCCTCTTACCCGTCTCCTACAAAATTATGAAACCTATAAATTGGCATTATTGTGATATGCATCTAAAAGTGGTGTAAATATTCGTGGAAAGAAAACTTACAAAGATTGTGAGCGTATCCGTTAAAACTACGGGTAATAGCAGTAAGCACATGCAAATTAGAACAGCAACGATGAAAAGGCACCACGAACCCTTCATCTTTCAAGAAGATGATGTAGAACTAGAGGATGAAAAACGAATTTTTTTCTACGCAGTCAGAATAATTATTTATTCACAATGTAAGAAAAGTAAGATTGGAAGTGAAACTTGTTTCATGTTTTGCAAAAAACTTTATGCTTAAATAACTGAATTGACAATCAACCAGCCATTTATACGTTTGTTTACATGTAAAGGTTACAAAAGCAAAGCATTAATTATTTTTGTTCAACTTCCGCATAGATAACTTTGTGGGACAGAGCTATTGTCCTATTTCTCGAATAGATTCACTCCAACAATAATTTCAACATTTTTATATTTTTAGCAGCATGATGATTTACATTGGGTAAACAGTAAACACATTTTAAAATACCATTGGGAAGGACTTAACCCAATAAAATTATATTATTGCACTAGTAAATGCATATTTCGAAAGCCGAAAACATTTCAGAAAGAATTCACAGAAGGTGCATATTTTAAAGGTGTTTTGGGTTTCCGGTTCATTTATCCAATGCGAGAATGCGACCTAATATGCAACGTACTTATAATTCACCAACCGAGTGCCTAAATCAAGCGACAGCAACAATAAAGAGAACAATTGAGTGCCGCTTGATATAGGCACTCGGTGTTTTAGGAACGATTGCATGAACTTTGTTCAATCTGCTGCAATGAATGACAATACAATATCATCGATTATTATTTTGGGAGTTTCTTATGAAGAATACTCGTATTGATCCGCGCTCTAATTAGTAGATGCCGATGATAGTGATTAAAACTAATACAAATTTCTCTTTAAAATCAAATTGGTGTTGTACTGGCGTTGAACCTCACTCCTGCAACTACTACAAAAGTTTTAGTCATAAAAAATTTAACTTTATATTTATTTACATAGCTTTAATGTTATAATCTATATTTTTAAGGTTCAAAAGAATTTATACATACATTCCAAGCATATCACCAAGGTCTAAGTCCAGGTATATAAAGTTAGATCGAGGACAAAAGAAAAGATTGTTTGTGGACTTTGCTGAAGGAATGCAGGCAGCACAAATATCTACATTGATAGTTGAGAGACCAACAAACCTACGATGACCTTCTGCTCTAAACTTTCCAAATCCTTACCCCAAATTCTGCAGAACACTCCGTTCATAGGCAATTTCCTATAGCAACTAACTACTGTTGTGTGTATTTACTGGAGCCCGTATATCATCAAACACAAAAGCACAATAAGCATGGGTGAAGGCAATTTTTATAGTTTAGTTAGTATTTTAGCATTGGGTTAATGATAGCCGTTTACGTGAGTGTGTAGAAAAGATTACAGTATCACAGAAAATTAATAATTTTAAGATTCTTTGCTGAAATTACCAACAGCATGATCATTTCTATACACATTGCACACGCCCAACAGAATATTTGCGGCTCGAAATAAAGTGTGAGGTGGGCACACCGGGATCTACAAGAGTTACGATGCCGAGCTCTAAGTCAGCCTCCGATACGGCGGACCCCGATTCTTCTCGAGCGTCATCACCTGTCCATTCTTACGAATCAAAGACAAACACTTCTGATTCTTCTGGAAGAACTGTTCCCATTGCGTAAGCCTACTTTACTTTAAGCTGACCATTCATTCCATGTTATTTCAATATAACTACATATAAAGTATTTCGATACACTGTAAAATTTATTCATTATTTATATGTTCCAGAGACGAGAAACATGATGCACATCTGAGGGAAACAGGATCATTTAAAACCCTTGTCACACTCAAAACATTCACTAACCGCCAATTTCTGATCAGTGAACAGCAAAAGTTAATTGAAAATGATGACACGGACTTTTACCCACCAGGAAAAATTAAATCTCATTCAAGTAAACCAGCCAGCATTAAAGAAAATCCAAAGGTCTCGGTCAGAGTTGACTTACTTCCGGCCAATCGTGTAAATATTTCCGATACTATGAGATCCCTGAACAAATACATGTATGGGAAGTTTTTACTTTGTCGTACGATTACTCCACCAATTAAAATGAACGCTCTAATGACTGTTGTGGATGACCCGGACACTTGTGATGAGGATATTGCAGTATGCATAGCATTGTACAACTACACTTCTGATGACACCGTGGATCCTTCGAATATTCTTCCCCTGGGAACAATAATGGCCATTAAAAATCCCTTGTTTAAGAATTCCGCTGACGGAGGATACATAATCCGCTGCGACAATCCAGCACATGTAAAAATCCTTTCAGAAAGGACTCTCGAGAGAGTATTTCCAACTCTAAGATGGAAAACGAAAATAAATGCCGAATTCAAGTATCCCACTCCTGAAGTTTTCAACAATTTAGCAATGAAAGTAGAAGCGGAAGAAGACAGTTCCTATTGGAAGTCTGTAGGAGACTATATGCTTAACAAGTGTCGTTACACGGCGGCTCTTGATGCCTACGATAAATCCTTAGTTCTGGAGCCCTACAATTTAGAAACGCTGATTCAGCGCTCAGTCACCTATTTACGAGTGAAAAACTACGATAAATGTTTAAATGACGCAATGGCTGTGCTTGAAGATGATCCTTTCCACGAGACGGCGCTCTACCACAAGATTCACTCCTTTGTCGGGCTGCGCCAATACGAAGACGCTGTAAACTGCCTCGAATGGTACATCAATGAGGACAACATTCATACGAGCTACGAGCACCAAAAAAACATGGCAAAATTGCTCCAAAAGGTTCGGAATTGTGATATGCATCAGAAAACGGGAAAATACGATTTCAATTTCATCATGAAATGTCCTCGAACCCATATTCACGACTGCGGGGAGTACATCGGCCCAGTGGAGATCGTGCTGTTTGAGGAGAAAGGCAGAGGGACTGTGGCCAGGAAGAATATTTACGCTGGAGATATAATTCACTGTACAAAAGCGTTCGCTATGGGATTTCCAGATGAAAATGTACCAGCAGCGGGGACAGATGTCACCACAACGCAGTCTGAAGTCTTGTTGACCTCGCCCTACCATCGACTTGTGACAGCTGTCGCTCAACGTGTGATGAACGACCCAGATTCGGGGAAATTGATTTACAAACTGTACGCTGGACCGGACTTGAAGTGGTTGGATAGTAACAGTGAGGGGGTGACGGAAGAAAAGCTCACAACGGTGGACATGAAGAGAATCGATGGAATTTGCACTTACAATGCTTTTTACGGGGATGCTGGGGACAATGGTGAAAATGATCGTTGTTGTGGTATCTGGACAATATCTTCTTTTATCAATCACAGTTGCTACGATTGTAATTGCACGTGGAGGATGCACGGGGATTTACTGATGATTCGGGCAACGAGAGATATCTCCAAAGGTGAAGAGATACTAACCACGTACATTTCCCCCTGTGAATTGTACTCAAGTAGACAGCAAACGTTCAACAGTTACGGATTCGATTGCGGGTGCTCTTTGTGCAAGGTGGACCGTGAGGACTCTCTGGAAACGGAGCAAAAAAGGCGACATTTTCTAAAGAAATTTGACAGAACAGATGCCAGATCGTATGCAACAGTGAATGTTGATGGAGTTATTGAAACAATGGAGCGATGCATTGAAGAGTTAATTGATCTACGACCTGCTAATCCACACATGAATATTTACATCATACATCCGCTTTATCAATTGGCAATGCAATATTATTCGAAGAAAGAATACGGTAAAGCAGCAAATCTTTTGAAAAACGCTCATCAAATTGTCTCGGGAACGGTGCTTGTGGACTCGTCTCTGTCGTGCGCTATCAATGCAATGAACTGCTATCTGAAGGCTCGGAATTTTAAAAAAGCCAAGAAGGCTGCCAAATTGGTGGAGAAAGAGTTATGCGTGGCTTACGGTGCTTCGGCATCTATGGAAGTTTTACATGCTGTTGCAGAAGAAGACAGTCTTGTGGATGAAATTGAAAAAAGCGGAATCAAATTGGATTTCTCACAAGCTCGTAATTCCTGACTTTATTTAGGAGTGCAATTTTACCTAAATTATTTGTAATGGCTGTCTTGATACTCAAGCCGGAATAAAAATTTTGCACATTGTGCATCAATATTAAGTACATTCTGAAAAATTGACAACTCCTCATTTAAGGTTTTATGGTAAACAGTTTATCCATGGGCAAAATTTAAACTTCAATTCGAGTAAGGGCGGATTCAGTATGGGGTTTTAGGTGCTCAAACAAAACAAACCCTGGATATAATTCGAATTTGCCAAAAATTTCCGGGTGTGGGGCGAAGATTTAGTACGCAAAAATCCACAAAAACTCCAGTTTTGTAATTACTACATACTTACATATTCTAAAATTATTTAATTTAAGATATTTCATGTCTGTTTGGACTTTGGACAGTGTGTTGT
>JABASC010003505.1:0-14013 GCA_019776185.1 Plutomurus gul
AGAGGGATTGTGATAATTCACTGTGTGCTGTGAGCATGTGGGAGATGCTAAGATACATACTTAAGATATATATATTATTCAAATCCGTAATTACCTCTTCCCTTCAGATGTTTAATGACAGCGCCAACAACACAAATACATACATATGAGTTTACATTCTACAATATAAATGAATAGGTTCCATCTCCTGATGTGGTGACAAAAATTACGATGATGTAGGATTGAATTCTTATAGGACGTGCTAGCTTTAATTGAGCTGTCATTAATTTTAAATACTGTTGAAAAATCGATTTAGAATTTTGTACATATATTATTATTCAAGTCCTATCTTAATGATTTGTATAAACAAGGGAAAAATTTGAAGCAAATTGTGGGCAGACCGTATGCTTGTATCCATTCATTGTCATATCGTAGGAAAGCACACAAACACGTACTTAAGACATGGCTAAAAGTTTCCTATCGTGGAATGGAGTGCCAGCGATTTAGTTAGTCTGAAGGTTGGTCTGGAGCATTTAGCTTATCTATATGAGTGTATTGATGGTGGCAAATGAAGCGAGTTTTGTTTTGCTATATAGACTTGGTGGTGGTGGTGGTGACTGAAATATATGCGATAGCTCTGAATGACTCTCATGCTGTGCCTGTATTGTTTCTCAAAGGTAACATGCAGAAAAGAACAGAGTTTGCGATTGCATTGTATTCAAATTATGGGCATATTGAGTCTATTTGCTCGCTCCACTTCACAACTCACATGAGCACAGTCAGACTGAGCCAGAGAGTCACTTTGTGTGTGCATTTAGGCAGAACTCACGTCCACATGTGTGTGCACGCATGGAAAAGAAGAGAGAACAGGAGCAGAGAGGGGCTGCAATCCATAGAAGTAATGAGAAAGAGATAAAGCGCGATGCTCACATAAAAAACAGTGGTTGATGAATCTTAAGGATAGACATTGAACTTCTGTTGTGACATCTCTATTGTCCTGACTATCAAGTTTCTCTCTGTACGCTCTTGTCTTGACTTTTTTCTTGGAAGCTTTTTTCCTCTCGCTTTCTACACCTTAGCACACAGAGTGACTGTTGTTGGCTCAATTGTGCACACAATGTTATACGGCTATGTCGTGTCTGTTTCCACAGTACACATGTTACATGGCCAAAGATGCTGTTGTCTTACACTCTGTGATGATCTCCTGTTTGCATCACAAACCAGCCAGAAGTATCATCATACAAAGCCGGGATTGAAGCAAAACGAGTGGCTCGTCTGACTTGACTCCTCTCTCTCCTTGACTAGGCATTTTCTTGTGTTCTCGCACTCACGATTCCATCTGGTTTCCTTTTCTTCCTTTACCTACCTCGTCTTTCATGTTCGCTTGTTTGACTTCATCTAGTTTTTATTCTCATTGTGAGTCGACTGTTGAAAATCTCCCTATCACCGCACACACCTACCCTATACAAATGTGCACAGCACCTCACAAAGTAGACTTTAGTGCAATAGTACAAATGTACGAATTGCCTTTTTTCCTTTACCAACTACTCGCTTACGTGCATACCTACATGCATATATCCATTGCAGTGAATCATTCAATGAAACATCCGTGTGAAATGCAAAGTGCGATATATCTACATTTTTACAATAACTCTTACGTGTTTGTCTATCTGTCTTCAATTCCCCAGTAATTTAATGCAACATCTTCACTATAGCCACACAATCGATGTACCTGTAAAACCTCAAACAATTCTTCACAACATCCAACGACTAGTTTCATTTTATACGGTCCAATTTCCTGTTGCTTTAATAAGTTATCCTTCTTTATCACTACTATCTGCACTCATCACAGCTGTCTTGTACTATGTAGTACTTATTATTGCAATTGCAATATATTCGAATCTGTCTGCCACTAAAAAATATAAGACATTATTTCTTCTAGTAAATTAAAATCTGTTTCTAGTATAGTGCTCCTATCTGTAATCGTAGATAAAAATTGGATTAATTAAAGCTTAACATCCTTTAATTGCAGACTTGAAAATAGTATTTATGCTTGAATCTTACTTTGTGAGTGAGTGTAAGGTAGAGTGAAAGCATTCGATGAAACAGGAGTAGCAGCCATACCTCTTGCTGCCTCTCACACACATTAAAACGGAACGACTATGACTGAGAGACTGAAAGTTATACTTTATAGTGTTGCTCTGTGCCTCAGAAAGTATATTATAGGAGAGAGAAGGCATTAAGACGGAATGAAAAGTTGGAAACCGCCTCGGTACATAAAAATAATAACTCTTGCAATAAGATCAGGTCGATTGAGATTCAACTGGGCGCACTGCCTTCAATTTCTGCTCAGATTTATTTATTTATGCTTCAACTTTAAGAAATGAAATGCCCCCGAAAGAACATTTTGCCATAAGAAAGACATTTGTAGAACGACCCGATACGAAACATTGACTCTGACAAACTATGAGCTTTGGCAATATATTGGAGACCATTACTTTGTGTTGCCCTATTGGTGAGAGAGAGAGCGGCTGCTCGTCTTGGCTGCCCTGTCTTGCCATGACTCTAACAGTAGTTTACTTTTACCGATCTTCAATTTACTTCGTTGCAATATTATTGCAAGTACCAGAGAAATCTATATAAGCAAAGAATAAACTATTCTTTTACTAACAGACATTTGGTTCGACTTTTAGTTACTGGTATACGGCCTGTGCAACCAACTTGCGATTACTTTGATGCAAGCACCAAATACTAAATACAGTAGGGAAATATAGTGGAGTCAAATGGAATAGGAAACGCTTTGGAAAAAACCAAAGAGTATTCAAGTCGTCATGCACCATTGCAATTGCTTTTCTTAGTATGTACTCAAGTTTACTTGCTTAAAACTGGTGGGAGTTTTTTCTTGGCAAGTGGAAAGCAAAGCAAGAAAGCGTAATCGTGCTCTCACAAGTATTAGTCTCTATCCAAATGCAGAAATGAGCAGAGGGGAAGCCTAGTAATAGTATACCTTATCTATTGTTGGTGACTTTAGTTAACTGAACAACCTAACATCTATTTAGTTATGCCACTGTAGTGAAAACAGATACAGATAGAAACAACAATGTATAAATATACAGAGTACAGGTACACAGTCCTACCTTATAGTACATATTATGGTACATGTTACAAAATCTTTGTTATAGGTTATAAATGTAGGTAAGTCTCTTAACTACTGATAATGTAAGCAGCAGCCGCCCTATAACACTAATACTTGATGTTGGTTACTCTTCATACCGTGCCCTAGTACATAGTATCGCTATAATGGCCATAATATTAGGTAGGTAGTAGGCGGACTGCCAATATAATAATATTTGTAATACGTGCAGAGTATACGTTCATACACAGATAGAGATAGAGTCTGGAACTGATGTGATGTGAACAAGAAGGAGGAACTGAAATGATTTACAGCTTGTACGTGAGCATAAATTGCTTGTACTTTGACAAAAGTTTATTTCGGTTAAGTTTCCTTCGCTTCGTTTGCTTTGCTTTAGCTTTCCTTTCATTGCAGTCTCCTTCTCTCTCTCTCCATCTCTCTGTTCAATATAACTTTAGTTGATTTAACTGCACACATAATAATATACAACTACTCCGATACAATGTCATGTAATGTCCATGCTTTGGTTTCGTTAACTTAAGGAATGTCTACTCAATAGTTGCTTACTTAGCTCACTGAGACTGACTGAGAGTACATATAGTTTTCCTTGAATAGGAATCACCACCATATAGTATACTCACTTCTGCGTAGTCACTCATTCATAAAAGATACAAACAAATATGTATCGAAGAGCGCTGCTTCCTTTTCTGCTTACCCATCCGAATCCAAATAATGTATCGAAATGGTCTTTGAATTTTCCAAGCTTTTTCTTATACGCTTGAAGTATCATAATTCTATGTACATCTAGAATCAAATGCTAAAAGTTAGGTAGCTTTGATGAGGGCAGTTCTGAACTGCATGTACTAAGCTATAATACATGTGTAATACAAGAAATATTATTGTCAGTGCATCACATAATGCGCCATACAGTGTACTACACGTTTCTAGTATTCGTATTTACGCAGTTCATTCAAGTGGGATACAAATGAAACATTAAGTGTGGCATTTAAGAGAGCTATTGGTTTTGTGGTTTGACTATTGAGATTACAGTCTGAATGGTTTGTTGTGCACTATAGCGTCGATTTCACCAAATGGGAAGGTCTTGGCAGCCAATGACTTATGACCAATGATCAGCATCCATTATCTACTATTTTATGGCGATACACTTGGCTTTACTTTTCTGAGATAGCGTGAGAACAGAAAGATAAATTCTTCAGCTTTGACTCACAAAGTTTAAAAATGGAATTTAATATAAAATGCGACTGTAATTGATAAGGAAGGGATGGATGAGGGGGAGTTACGGAATTAATGGGGAAAAAATTTATGGTGCAGTTACATTATTCAGATAGAGTTAATTTTAATTGTGGGTTTGTTAAATAAGCCTGACAGAGCTGATAATCATTTCCCTTGATTTAGACTTAATTTTCCTCAGCGTCTAAAGCAGGGACTTGGAGTACTAATTTATAATAATTCTTCATACTGCAATGAATATCACACGGTAATTAATAGAAATTAATGTTGCCACCTTCAACTCCATTCTATTCAAGTACTCCAGTCTCGTCTCAGTCAGCCTTGTTCAAGTTCAAATTTCCTGTTCATTCTATTCTTGAATGTTAACTCGTACCTACATGTGTAGCATTCAGCTAAAATAATGTACACAATGGTTTGTTTGCAGCACATACCACATTAATGTAATTAAAGATCCCACTTGTAATTATGTTTAAAGAAAAAGTCCAACTTGATTAATTTTCATATCGTCCAAATAACATTTTCCTTCTGTAATTATAACCTGTAGGATGGCTTGCTTTAAATAATCCTTTGCTCACTCGTGAGACATTTATTTATATACTCTACTCAGTCTATCTTCAATACTTAAGTAGTAGAGACAGTACGAGGTATAAATATAGTCTATGTATTAGGTCTAAATGTCTACCTCACAATAATTTAGCAGTAGACAAATTCAGTTTCTGTGTACTGGCACTAGTAATAATAGTAATACCCCAACAGGTTAAATAACTTGAAGAAAAATGACCAAGCATAACAATAAGTATTTATTAGTGACAGAGAAGGTACTGTTTACACCGTAGCAGAATGCAGGCAAATTGTGCACACGGGTGTACGACATGAGTCGAGTAAAGAAAACAAAGCCGAGCCGCTTTTCATTTGTGAGACGAGTCGAGACGAGACCACGAGGGAAATAATAGTATTTCTAAGTATTTATTAAGAGTGCAGCATTAGCAATATTGCAACAGTATAAAAACAAAGTTTATGCGATTCTCTGATGAAAATTGATAAGGGAGAAATATTTTATAATTACTAATTGCTCGTTATGAGCATAAAGGAGGAAGTTCTACTCACGTCAGGTTAATTAAGAACAAGGGTAGCTTACAACTTTGCCAGTACTCATTTCGAGCTTTATTGCAAAGAAAAGCATAAATGTAGCATTGTTGCCGCCTGGCTCGCTCAAAAAACTTTCATAGTAGTTTATTAACTCTTTAGTTTAGATATAAACTCACATGAATTCAACATCCCCACACACACAACACAACATCAAACAAAAAGGTAGAGCAAACGAACTGGGGATATTTTACTTTTACGTATCACTTTATGTCTGTATATGGCTGTGTTATGTTACAGTGGCTCTTGGCCATGTAATTTGTGAAAGGATAAAAGGGGCTCGTATAAATCTAGTAATGTGCCACACAAAGAGAACAACTCGGTTAAAGACGATGAAACAAAACATCTACTACAACAACAAACATGCTACACATTCAAACAGCAGTAGGTGGTGGGTAGCGTGGTTCCAAATGATTCCCTAGTCGTCCAATAAGTATTTCCATACGTGAGCTAATTTAAATTGCAATTATTTAAGAAAAATGGTAATATTATTCAGTAATATCAACAACCGTGTCTCACAGCTAATAATATTGGAATTTCCCATTCACTCTTCAATGGCATAGTAAACTGCATACGGCCATTCTAAATATTGTAGTCAATTAAAATCAGGATCGAGAGGAGGGAAGGCTTTAATCTTTCTACTGTTCACTTATAGTTGTAGTTATTGTTGTTGGTTAGTTAGCCATAGAACCGAAACTATGCACCTCACGTAACCCAAATAAATTACATATAAATTACATAACATTTGCATTAGTTGCCTCGTTCATGTCTCATTCCCTGCTAAATTATATCTACATTGAGCTGTGCCTTGCCTTCCCAGTCTTCCCTTTGCTGACTACTTATACTCACAGATATATCTCTACTATACTACACCATTACAATGCTTTGCCACACTGCCACCTCACTCTCACTACTACGGTTCCTACTCCAAAGCTTATTGCGAACTGATGTGAGTTCTCTCCAAGGTACGTACATAGTATTAAAATACAGACTCATTGAGAAGTCTCTCTCGTTCTCTCTCTCGACTCTCCTGAAATTACTCTATGGTGCGCATTGCTGTATATTTTAGTGGAAATTACATTACGTTCTATTACCTCCAAGTTTCCAACTAGAAAGGGTACAGTTTGTATGTACTAGTGCTACTTCCACTATATACTACGATGGTAGCTGATAATTGATGGTGTATGTATACACGAGTATCCCTGATGCATGCACAACTACAAACAGAAGTGCACAAAGCAAGATCTAACGAAATCCGACAAAACCAAACAAGGAGCTTTTCATAGTCCGTCAGAGCACTATAGCGTGAATTGCAAATTGCAAATGGTAAATGGAGAATGTCTGTCTAATCTGGGAAATTAGAATCGATAGAGGCGTTCCGTTGCCCGTTCCTTGCAATTTCAGACAATCAAATCAGTGCCAGACTGCCTTTACTGTGTACTATGTGAAGTTATGCATCGGATCCTATCGTAGCTGCAGCAGCAGCAGTCTTCCATTGTAGCACAGACAGACAGACAGAGTACTGTAATTACAGTAAAGTACGCATCGTATCCTTCCAGTGTAGAACTACATAAATATCTCTATAAGGAGCATAAACTGCTCTATAATAATACCATATAACCCTTTTAATGACGAATCCTAACTAAATCCTCGGTCATGAGTTCCTTTTCTTCATCCACTGTCTCATTCACTGTACCTACATATACATACTACACACACCTACTACTACCTCACAGCAAAATACTACTTGTATTATATATCCGTCTGTATTTACTCACAGCTATAGTTACTCATCCTTATCCTATCACTCGTCCCATCTAATCTGGATAGACTAGTAAGTATGCAATACATATAGCCACAATGAGGACCATCTCGATCTCTATGCAATAACTATTGACTCGGCACTGGGTATAGTATCCATGACGTTATCACTTATCCAATGCAATGTGTACCAGAGTACTACTGAAGAAGCGACGGCAATGAGTTCTTTAGTTAGCTGATGGTAATACAAAAGAATATTGCTTTTCCAGGATGGATGAGATGAGATTGGCTTTCTCACGTACGCTCTATACATTCAAAACATACTTGAATGCTAATATGTTTGTACATATATTACATCATGTATTCCTGCAGTTGTGAACGTACGAATAAGTGATGTCTTGTAGTAGTATATGCTGAGTATTGTTGGAAAATCCCTGCGTGCTTACAACATAGGCGGCACAGACAAATAAATTAACTTCAAACCAATTCCCATTCCAATGGCTCCTCTCTCATAGCTCTAGATGAGAGTTTTATTCAATTTAATGTGGGCTTTAAAATCTTCCTCTTCACTCATCCAATGGATTTATAGTCTTTTCCCGTCCCTTCATTTTAATTTAATCCAATTCAATGTTCTGTTGTTTGTTTCTGGCTGTTCTCCGTTTCACTCTGCTAACATTCTGAATTGCGAACAAATTGAATTAAATTTTTATTCTTTACTGCCTTTTCAGTTTTAATACTTTTATGCTTGCTGCAAAATTTCCAAGAAAATTATAATCAACTACATGTTTACTGTTTGAAATGAAGTAGAAGACAAGGTGGTAGTAGACAGTGATGTCCCTTGGGGGCGTATTTATTGGATGACTCAATAGGAAAACGTGAGAGACAAACATTCAGCTAAAGAATTCTTGCAAAGCACAGTGTGACGAAGGTGACAAAACAGAACATCGTGCTATGCCTAAGGACTAATTATGCAAAGTACATTCTGTAAAATATTGTCAATTATGTATGCATTAAAAAAGTACATCTCCGAAGGTCTGTATACTGTATGCACATGTCTCTCAGTAAATAAGAAAAAGACTCTCCTACTTGTAGCCAGTCCTCCATCCCACAGTGAGGTAAGTTTAAGGCTTGCCCTTCACTGCATGGATGCTCTCTATGAAGCCATTATATGTAATTTCGTGGGTACGAGGAGTGCAATGTGATGTGATGTAATGTAATGTTGTGTGTAAGTAATGTTCGTAAGGGGGTGCAATGAAAAATGTCATTGAATTGCCTGAATAGTTGCAACAAGGACCGAGGGTGGGTTAAATTTCATCTTTTCTTTGCCTACCATTGTTTCCTTTAGAAACGAAGCTCAGTAAGCGGTGAGACTGACTAACTTGAGTTAAGGTCCGAGTCAGTCTCTCTCGCGCTCTGTTCTATGCAGGCGTTGCGAGAAAAGGATACGTCGAACACGATCCTGAGCTTGACTGAGCATAATAATATAGGCAATGTGATAGGGCAGATAGAACACGTTGTCTTATAGCACAACACAAGGAAACCTAGTGAACTTAACTCAGTCAGAACTCATATAATATTATGCGTTGTAATGCTTATAGCCATTCCGCTGCCTATCTAATATATCTCTGCCGTGGACCCCTGTGACTAAAGTACCCCATTGGAAATGTCACATAAATTAGAAAAAAGCTGTTCAGGAGCATAGCAGGCAGCTAGGCAGGATAACCGACCAACTCTGCCATCGGCTGACTTGACTTTGTTTGATACGGCTACATTATAATACATTCACGAAACCACGTCTGCCCCTTCTACGTGTACTCCATTCCATTGCATTACTTTGCAATACAATTCATCCTGTTTAAGCATGAGCCCAGGAACTGAATCAACAACCAACCCAATCTCACAATAATACCTACAATACGAAATAATCGCTTTAACTATGTAATAGTAGTAGTTACTGCTATAAGATATTAAACAAGCCTCCTCCTGTACTTTTGTGCTGTACTCACATCAGCTGACATAACTGGCGTACCAATCTGAAGGGAAAAAAGTGATTCGAATTGTAGCTTTGCTTGTATCTACGAAATAATGCAAGGGAAACTAAACGTATGCTTCCTCTAAACGTGTGCAACATCCAATATGCACTTCTACTTGCGATTATTTTGCTGCCGAGTACTAAATACCGTTCTATTTAGTTTAATTGGAAATAGATATTAACAGATAGTCAATTGCACTTGCAACGCACTCTTTTGCACTGACTGAGACTGAACAGACAAGACACGTCAAAGAAGAGGTATGTTATGCTTAGCGGTTCGTTGAAAGGAAGGGATGGCTAAGAAATGACAAAATGTTTAAGTATGTAATACAAGCAACTTAAAGTAAAAGCTCTACCCTCATTTCTTGGGCTTATAGTACGTGTAAAGCTTGTACACTGGCACAGGGGTAGGTGGAGGTTAGTGGTAGTTACTAGTTACATAGTACTTATTGTGAACAAAGTTGCTAACTAACTGATTATGATTATAACGTATGTGATTTGAACTTACAATGTGTGTGTATTATGGTACGACTGCTTTATTCGTTATTTTGTTATTGTAAGGCTCACCTGAGGATAAGAGATCATTGAGGAGAGGTAAATGCGTGCTAAATCACAGACATGGGCCAATCCTTCCTTTCTTCTTAGTTACAAGCTACATAGTTCAGTTCAAGATTTTCTAGTGGTGCTGCTATGCACTGGCATTCATGTATCAGGTATACATCTAAGCACCCCATGCAACATCGTTCGTCTTTCTCGTTATTACTTTTATAGCCTGTATTATTTAGAATGTAAGTACTGCTTGATGGGACATTATTGCACGTGTGGATTGCACACAGATTTTAAAATGACTCACTTTAAGAAGAGGCTCAAGATTCCTGTCCTGACTGTCTACTTTGTGCTGATGGTAATTTCTCAGTATTTATAGTCCTTTATCATACTTAATGCTTACAGTTACTAATGTTAATCTGTCACTCTGCCCACAAGACGAAATGCATAAGAAATGCAACGCTACTCTCAGCATGTAAATGAAAATTCTGTTATTATTGTCAAAGGCATTAGTGATCAGTTTCTTAGTGAATATTTCATATGACTTTTTCTAAAAGTGTAATCAGCCTGCCATAGCATGTAATGAAAGTATTCGTTACTTGGGCAAAGGAATAATAGAAGAGCGTTGGGAGCGTGAGAGGAAAATCGATAGAAGAAATCTGAAATTGGCAATTTGAATTCTTTGCACTCGATCAACTGTTATGAGTCTTTCGGGAGAGTTTTCTTCGGTCGTCTGTAGAATCCAAAGGAAAGTTAAGTAAAATATTTTCTACCCTCTTACTCGGATATTCACATCAGCAGCATTTCTGTTGCTGGCATCGTCGTCTGTACGTATCGTACGTATCGTACGAATGTCAAGTCTGTAGAGCAGCTAGAAGTATTCCATGCTGCACCACTAGTACATAGTAGTAGCAGTATCTGTATTTGTATCAAGTCCAGTTGAAGGCAATTCGGTGAAGGCAGCGCAAGGTAGGCATTGCAATACATTACATTAAATTGCATTACAGTACCGTCAGTAGGTAGAGTTGTGGAAAGACATTGCGAAGGTAAAGATATAGATCGGCAGAGAAATAGGAAAAGCACTTGAAAGGTCTGACTAGATTGAAGTTGCTCTGATATTGCCTTTCACTGTGTGTGTGTGTGTGCTGCATCGTGTGCACACGGGGAACAGTAGGAAAAGTAGCTTCCGACTTTTCGTTCGGTCGCCAGTAATTCCTTCGTATCTACTTTTCCATTTGGAATACACAACACAACACAATACAATGTGATTTTATAATACGCCAGTCTGACACTACAGAGTGCCGTAACGAAGAAATGGAATAGAAGGATAGAAATCGGAAAGCAAAGTACACTACAGAGAGCTTAGGTAACATAACATAACATGCATTGAAATGGCACCTTTATCATAAGACCAAATGCCACTAGAATAAATTTCCGCATCCAATGCTCTGACTCTGTTACGTTATGTTGCATTACCTTGCATTACAGCAGTTCATGTTCACGAACATTCCTTCTTCCTTTTAACCATTTCCCTGATGGTTTCTATAGGACATAGACTTTTCTCCTTCAGCCCCATTCCAATACTACGACACTACGGATAGTCTCTCTCTCAAGCCACATTCAACATCACATAACATAACATTGCAATACCCATTTCATTTCATCTCTCTGCTCTACTCCACTACAGTCAAGTACGCCAGTTGACTCTCATTCCGCTACTGTCATGCCTCCAAGTCCTGTCGTCCTCATTTAACTACTTCAAAATGGAAATCTGGGATGGGAAAACGCATGGGAATTGACTAATTTCAACTCTACCATGCTTCTCCTATGACGATATTCACCCTTGGTTCCATAGAATAACTAAACACTTCTCTGTCAAATATTCTACAGTGTCTTATTGCAATACGTGTCTGGCAATTTATTTCATACATGATGTTTTCTTTTAAAAAAAACGGTATTAATATTGTCCAAGTCCAAGTTAGACCACCAAAGAAATAAAAAAATAAATACATTATAATATCTTTACTAAATGACAATAGTACTTTGTCATATTGAAATACTTAATTTAGAATATTGGAATTATTAGTTTGTTATTCGTTAATCATGAATTTGTTTTTATTTAATTTTAATGCAGTGAATTTTATTCAACAAAACATGGTGGCTCATATTTTACAAACTCTTCACTTGGTATTGTACAACCCTAAAACTCAGTATTATGAAATTAGACCATTTCATATAAATGAAATCTAAAAATACTGTTTCCAAATTCCTACTAAAACTACCATTAATTAGTGAATCTCTATCATAGTAGAGTGGCAGAGTAATAAGAAAGTAAATAAACTGGTAATAAGTATTTAGCCTACCACCACTAAAACTGAAAAACTCTCATCTACAATTAGGAAGGTAGTAGAAACAAGATATGAGAAATAATATAATTTCTGCGGTATCAAAGCGTCAGCAAATAGCAAAACCATCGAGACAAACGGATTAGTATGATGATTACGATAATGATAGATGACTTGTTAACGAGAGAAGTAGTGACGACTTTAGATTATGACATCACCAAAGTTATACAGAACTCCATTGGACAACCTTCCCTCCTGCCTGTTCCCACTACAAGTGCATACTATTGAAAATTTAATGAGGAAATTCGTTAGAAATACATTAAAACACATTTGTGTATAAGTATTCATATAGTTACATCTGTGACAGGATATAAATCTATAGCATCTACGTTATGTGTGCATGCATTATAAAAAAGCGCATCATTCTTACACACCTAGACTGATTGAGGTGCACACAGGTATCCGTACATTTCTACAGTTATGAAATGGAGCTACTAAAATTGACCCGATATGTACGTAGAGTGTAATATGCAACGCAATATTGCACTGTGTGATGTGAGGAAGGAAAGGCGAGGAGAAAAGGTACTGGGAGTGAGCAGGGTTAGAGTTTAAGAGTGTGAGTGGTAGGAGCAGTACGGGGGGAAAGCAAGATTGAAGATGAGCAAAAGAAGAGCTCGTAGCCTGGAAAAGTGTATTGAGCTGGAGATGGTTGGAGAGCACTGCATAGAGCATTGAAGCAATAAAGTATGGTGGGTTTGTGAAGCTGTTGGATTTCGGCCGGGTGCCAAATGGCAGCCATAGAGAGGAAATTTATGTTGGAAGCAATGTCAGAAATCCGCATGCGAATGGCATGTCCATAGTCTAACTCAGTCTACTTGGACCAAAAAGGCGAAGAAATATCGCCCTCAAACAACAATCCCTTTTCTGGGCTACCAATCGCCTCTTTTCTCGTCTTGTCTCTTCTTTTCTAATCTTCTCTCCGCTTTTATTAACATATAAGCCTTTTCATTTATTCCCTTCCACAGATTTCGATGATTTTTTTCCCAATTCACTATTCATTCGTCCACTTGCATGTAATGGAAGACAGACAAAAAGAGCTATCAGTTTGGTGCTTCCAAATGTTTATTGTTAATAGCAATGAAAACTTGAATGAAATATCTCTGACACCAAAAATCAGACATTTATATTAAGTGTCTATTGAAGCGGAAGACATTAAAAAAGTGAGTCGTAGGATTAAGATTGTGATATTCCTTGAAATATTTTATATGCCCCGAATACAAGTTTTCATTCAAAAAAGTAAAAAGAAGAGGAGGACCACAGAGGTTGAATAATTTCAAACACTTTGTAGCCTTTACTTGAGTGCATATAAAATACCTTAACACAATGCTACAGAATCGTAGGAAGGTTTGGTGCTAATAAAATGTAAGTAAAAATACACTCGAAGGAATGATAAGCGCTGCAGGATTGGGATCTGAAGACTTGCCATAGAACGTCTACAGCCCATTACTCCCTGTATAATATCTCCACACAAATCATCGTACTAACTAATGGGCTTTCGAAATCACCTTCAGATGTTTCATGCATTCATACACCAACATTCATACATTAGTACAACGCATGTGGACTTTTAAGCTCTTTCTCTTCAGTCAAAAGACAGTCGTGCACACCACGCTCACTTTCCCACTCACACAAACTTGCATTCGACTGTGTTCACATTATTACGATGGCTACAACATAACAAAGCAAGTTATAAACATTACATTCATCCACAACGACAATGTTATACCAATGTCTATGGTTATGCTTTATACAGTACTATA
>JABASC010003506.1:0-14012 GCA_019776185.1 Plutomurus gul
ACGGTCTCTTTCGCTTCACTTCCTTGAGAAAAATTGGAAATTCTCCATATAAAAAAACGTATAGACAAGTAAGTATTTGTAAAATTTGTTGATTAAATCAACACTTTTATAGTATTGAATTTATATCGTCATAAACTAAAAAAATATTTAGGAAATACGCTTAAATAATTGAGTAAATATTAGAGGTGTCGACGAATTTTTCTGTTTTACATTCAAATAAATAGGTTAGAATTCACAGGTTGTTTACGTGAATTTGTAGCCTTTACAAAATAAATGGTGAAAATTTAATTGAAAATCTTTACGTTCAATTTCAATGCCCTCAATTTCTCTGCTGCAATTTCCTGTGCATGGTATGTAATGCACATTTCATGTTTTTACAATGGTGTTTGAGTCAGCGCTAAAGGAACAACTTTGAAAAATCTTATGGTTGGGTGTGCAAACACGCACTGTGACAGTCTCGTCGACTATTGACTCAAGAATGATAAAGGCACCATCACACGTCAACCAAACTTCCCTTGATTTGCTGTTTAATTCAGTCTTGCGCCACGGCTCTCCATTGTTATGTTGTATGAACAACGAGACTTTTTATTCTCTAGAATACGAGACACAGCTGTTTGCAGTCATCTCCGCAGTTCACTCAAACAGAGATTGTCGGGCTGCAAAAGTCTTGTTGCTACTTTCTGCTACTATCTTGACTTTGTCATGCTTTTCAGTTCTCAGACTGTTCTTTCATTGAGACCTAAAACGACCGTTATGACTCTCAATGGCACAGAGCTAAATTGTCGGTTTGCCCATTTCTTTGCCGTCTCGTCTGAATGTAGTAACTATTTAAGTATGTATAATATTGCTACAGAGCCATTCCACTTGCCCACACTGTGTGCATTTCTGATGATAAGCCATGACACATACACTCGTAATAAAGAACTGGGTTGACTCGACTCAACTCCTAATCCAATCACTCCTTGGCTGCGAGTACACATTTATTATATACCTATACACTTTTCCATATATAAATGAAGGTTCACACTCATTTCGTTGGTAAACACAAAATGAAAACAAACTTAAGCTCAAACTGCCATCAAAAGAATACGAGAAAATGTACACTGCGTAAAAGCAAGCATACATTTCCTGGAAACTCCTCTTAATGTTCTGAGTTGCTGACGCTCTCATAAACTCACGTAACAACCCCACTTTCACTCATGCAATCATTTGGATAGCACACTCTATTATTTACCTTCACGAACATTGTTTGTGAAACACTGATTCTGTATGGCCAATGTTTAGGTATCTTAAGAAGCTGTTTAGACTTGACCACACATTTCTTAGTACGGAAACAAAAAATATATCACAAACATAAAAACGTACATATAGGACAGCATATGTGTGCGGCTTGAGATTGGCACATCTAATTATTGCAGAGCCGGCAGTTGGTATTATATTAAGGAAATAGGTTGTCTTTTCTGGACGCTTGGAAATCCCGTTTTCTCATTTGCCGAAATGCACTGATATGCAATTAATCTGAACTTTATTAGAAGGAATTAGCTGGAGCGACCACAGTTGGCACTGTAGCTCCGCATATATGGAAATAACGGCAGAATACATAACATTTAAGCATCGAAAAGAGGAATACTAATGCTTTTAATCCTGGCCTTTAGCCTACGCACAGCCAGATAAATTAGCTCATTCACTTGTAGCATTTCCATTTAGATTCATATGCACTGCTGCTGGCGAAATTGTATCGCAGCAAAGGTAATATGTAGTGTGTAGCATATGAGAAGTGCTTGGCCAACATTTACAACACTACCACCTTTTTACATTCTTGATTCCCACCAAATGCTATTTGAGAAAGGCAAACTTGTGTTCTGTGCCTACGTACACTGCGTGCTGCTATTGTGTATTTGCATATTGCAGTCAAGTCAAGTGGAGCACATTAATGCGAGTTATATCTCTCGTACATTAAAGTAACATCCCATTCACAAACACTGTTATTACCGGATAGACTGGACTACTTGAACAGGGAAGCTGTACCCTAGAACAGTGCTACTAGTACTACGAGTATTGAAATGGTAGAAGAGGTTAGCAGTGATTGCCCTTTGCTTTCTGCTATTAAAAACGTTCACGTTCTCCTTACACAGAGAAGAGTAGGCCACCTTTCATCCTGCAATTGACGCAACGTGTTCGCTATCAAACAGGTCACATAGTTGCTAAACTTAAGCAATGTAAGAAAGTAAGTCTGGTGAAACAGGAACTTGTGACAAGGAAAACCGAGTAAGACGCATTGGTACGCATTGGTAATGTAACAGCTGTACTACATACCAAAAATTGACCCACCTGCGTGCTCTCTTGTAGCGAGGTAATATTTCACCAACCAAGCACATAACTCATGGAAATCATAATTAACGAGGTGATTACCGGCGCAAATCCTGCAAACAACACGAACAAATGCTAAGTCTTTCTCCATCTCGGAGCGCATAGTGCTAGCAGCGGTGGTACTGCAATGATATGTATGCAATGGTGGCTTGACTGCATGGTGGATTTAGTGTGCATAGAAATATTACGGAGGGTTGTGTTGTTGTCCTAAAAGTAAACTTGTCACTTGTAGTATTTCTCCTCGTGCAATTCATTAAGCTCAAGTAGGTGGCTATAAATTTGATGTTAGGAGTCTTGTGCATCCACGCGCTCCTACGGCCAAGTTAAAGTTTTAACTGAAGACTGTGTAGGAAGAGCACACAGCAGAGAGGAAATCAAACAGACTAACACCACTTGCTTTTGCATAGAAAGTGCACTTTCCTTTCACAGTGCACACACAATAATGAGGACACTTGTTATTAGCACTGAGTGGTAGGAGTTCCAGGAAAATTGGAGAACAGCCAAGATTACCGTCTCAATACTTTCTAAAATGATAATGATGAATCACGTGTTAGGAAAATTATTTTTCAAGACTTTTCGCGATTACTCTTAGTGAAGCGTAAAGGAAATGTGATTAGCTTGCAGCTTTCTCCCGCAAAAAGGGAAAGAAAAAAGTACACAACTCATTTAAAGTACAGCTCTGGATATTAAACTAAATGCTGTGCTTAAAATATTTATTTGCGTATAGATACGCTGATGTCCTTTTGGCACGTCTAGAGTAGTGATTTGCATTCAATTGGAGTCTATCGTTTGTCTGACATCGAATACTAAACATTATGTGAAACTTTTCATGAAAATAAAGTTCCTCCGTAGTTGAAACTTCTCTCCTATTTTCTCTTGGGGCTATGCGTGTAAATTAAAAGCTTCACTGCTTTCTTTTTGTTTGATTTCTTCATTGAAGCCATTCCAAACCCAGTAACCTATACTAGTACTAAGCTACCTATCCAGAATTTTACGTTCAATTCCCTGCTTCACGAATTTGGACGTATTACATATATAATATGTACATACATTTCAGCGACTTGATTTCAATGTTTGAGTTCTCACTTGCTTCAGGCTTATTTATCGCTTCATTCACTGCATATTTCATTGATGTTCCTTGTCTGGTTTAAATATCAGTCCTGACGTAAGTATAGCAGAAATACTAGTCGTAGTAGTAGTAGTAGCTCGCCTGCCTTTGTCTGGAAGGTTTGATCTACCTAATACGGCATATTTTAGAAAGTTTAGAAATTGGTATATATAAATAGGTAAGTAGTGTTACCTACTCATGGTTGTCCTTGTAGCATTGTATAGTGTCCGTGTTCGATTATTCATGCATGATAAAAATAGAATCTAAATCAAGAATGACGCTCACCGAATTTAAAGTACGTAAGTAGTATACTATGCCACTGCCACACTGTATTATCAGACAGATGGACACCAATTACTGTCTAAAATGAAAGCCTGAATGCTGCACGGTGCCCAAGTTCGTTCTGATGTAGCATGGTGTTACCTCTCGGTATAAAGCGTGGCTATGTCCGCTACACTATCACCGAAATCTTTCTGTACCAATATTCATTTAAATTCTTTACTGTCACTATACATTTTCTCACTAATTTTCAGTAAAGCACGCTACATTTCCGAATAATATAAAATTCCTACCACTAAATATCTGCACATGACGTAATTCGATTATAGTTTTGATTATTATGTGCACTTATGTGTATGGTACAGCTAATTCATTCATTCCATGTGAAATTAATTGAATTAATTGTGTACAATGTGCAATCCACGTTACAATACAGACTAGAATGAAATTAAAATGGGGACGTTAGACGGACAATTGCGGTTCGGTTGCTTTGGTCAGTGAAAAGTGTAGCTGCCAGCTACACACAAATATGAATGATATTGACGGTCCACCTACATTTAATTTGGACTTGAATTAGGTATCTGTAGTGTGTGTCTAACTACCTAAAGTTGCCATTTATTGCAGCTGTGGCCCAGCGTGGCCCACTGTTCCAATAAGGAAATTCAAAGCACAGTACAGGGCTTACTGCAGATATTAAATGTGCATATGTTCTTCCGGTCGTAGCAAGGGATAGTGTATCGCCTCTGCCATTAAAACTACAAGTTTACTTTATCCGTAGAGCTCCTCCCGCCGCGAGCTCATACATATCAAATCCTATTACTTTAATCATTCACATGTACCGCTCTCCGTCCTCTGTAGTGAGAGAACAATTAGCGCACTGAGGCAAAAGTTCTAATCCGTGCAGATTACTTCGAATTGCGAATCGGTTGCCATTATGACTCGGCTTAGCAATTATTTCACCTATCGATTTATGCAAAACAACGTGGCAGCCCAAACTACTTATACGACTTCCCTTTACACAGGCAAACGTGTATATTGGCACTTTCCTATCAAATTTCGATAAGTAGTAGACGGACGGATAGATAAATTCTCCATTGCTTCTCCCAGGAAAGTCATTCTTCCGTATGAGTTGCATTGAATTTGTTGCATGCAGATTGTAACGTACGAGCGCACGGTAGCCAAGTAATAAGTCTTTCTCCATAAAAGCACTACTAAATAAGTATATAGTAAGTATTGCAAGTATCTTTTCGCAGAAATTCTCTCGGTCCGCACATATACGTACATATAACATGTCTGTACGTTCTCCTCGCATTCACGAATGGCACAAAGAGACTGAATTCAACATTTGTGTTTTACAAGCATTTGTAATTTAGCATTCCAGTAATATTGTTAGCGTTTGCCTGTCAGTTGTATTCATTTGAACTGTCTCAGTATTTTGTTTGCTGCTTGTTATCTTTCTTTTGTGTGGTATACGGAGTTATGCCGACGACGTTGCTATTAGGCACCTTTGAATTTACTCTGCGAAAGCATTTGCGACAAATGTACGATCACTGGAATTGCAATGACAAGCATACGCTTTTAGCTTGTCAAATGACGTCCCACTTTCCTACCGGATTCCAACTACTATACTTTCATTTGTTCGTAGTTATTTAGTGAACGAACGAGAGAACTATTTTTAACTTTTTCATACAACAACATTCTAACAGTGTGTAACAATGCAACGGACTTGTCCTTGTTCTTTCTTTACAGAAATTTATTCAATTTTTAGAATTTGTTTTTATATCCAGGCTGAAACTAAGGAGCTTTGTATAGCATGTCTGTAGAGTAGAATGTTAAGTCAAGGGTCAAGAGGAACGCAGTGCAGTGTGAAATCTACCGGGGACTTGATAGCATAATGTTCTGTATGCGGAAGCAGGAATTTGGATACGTTACTTAACGTAAATATGGATTTATGAAAATAAGGGTAAACAAATATTTGCAGCAAATAAATGTAAACACTAAGGACAACAAATATAAAGGTTGTATGGTGATTTCATTAGACCCGAGGGAAAACGAATGGACAGTAAAATTCTGTATGCTTGTCGTGTACGTATACTTAATACAGTATACACTGGGGAATAGTGAACCAATGAAAGATATAGAGCTTCTAAAGGAGTTTCTACGAAAAATGTGATTGTAGAAAGGCTATTTGTTGGACTTTGTAGCAGGGGGTAAGTAAAATTGTGCGACTTTGTTTAATGTTTAGACGAATGTGTACTCCAAATCATTGGTACAAGAAGGAGCAACGTGATCGAATTCCCTAAAAATCCATGGAACGAACTGATATATGATAGTTCAGCGACGCTGCATATTGCAGTGACGAGCAAAGTGAATGGGTTAAGTTGTGAAAGTTTGTAGAAAAACTTATACGTTTCTTCGCAGACGACTAACTTATAAAATTTGCTAACGAATATAAATTCTACAATGTAAACAGGGAGGCTGACAGGAAATAAAAATGTTCTCTTTTGTGCTCTTACAGTTTTCTGATAAAATGGATGGTACCTCTGCTAGCTGTGAAACAGTATGTCATTCTGGCAAATGCAACTTGGTACTTTTATCTGTTTCTACGTAAAAGGTATAAAATTATTTCTCAGCAAAGATATACTGCATTCACAGTGACTACTACAGAATACTGACAACCATTGACTCTTGGAAGATACGTTTCATTGTAGATTTACTTAAAAATCCTATCAATATAAGTAGTATTCAATTTTGCACTCTGGAGCCAAGGCTTTTTTCTTTGTGTAAACGTATGGAACAGTTTGTATTTTTATCTATTTAGGCTATGCATAGATTATCTGTGTAAGAAGTAATAGACGAGTATCATACCGTTTCGACACGAAATTTGCATGACATTACGTATTCAACAGATTCATGCAATTTATAGTTCAACTAGTCATATGATTAAGGTTCCCACTCGCAAAATCCAAAAAAAGTGTAACAGGGGGCCGCCAGGACACTTATTACCCCACTTTCACGGTCGCACATTTCATACGATTTTGCCCAAATTCAGAACCTAGACGCGCAAAACCCACACAAACTTAGGTGTTTTCCCCAATCCCGAAAAAAGATCATAAAGTCCTGTTAAAAAATGAAAAACCGTGAAAACAAGTGTACCGTTATCATTTTGTAACCGAATTGGCTGAAACTCACTATGAATGCTTAGAACCAGGTCACAAACATAGGAAATTAACCATAATGTCAAAAAATTTATGGGGTTATACAGTGCACGCCCTAGTTCTATCAATTTGTAACAGAATTGGATGAAACTTGCGAGTGGGAGCCTTAATCATATGACTAGTTGAATTATAAATTGCATGAATCTGTTGAATACGAAATGTCATGCAAATTTCGTGTTGAAACGGTATGATACTCGTCAATAGGCAATACACGTAAACAGTACTATGTATACATATACATACATACCTTTACATACCACCAAACAACAGTGCAATGTGTTACGTATACTTTTTAAATTTTGAAGGACTACACATCGAGTCATGTTTTTCTAACTTTAATGTTTTTTATACAAGCTACGCATTCCGAACCCCGGGGAAAACCAATTTTAGGGTAAAGACCATATTGGCACAAGGTACATTGAATGCGGAGCTTTTACTACGCGTGTGAGTGAGTGTGTGTTGTATTTGTGTGTGTGTGTGTGTGTGTGTGTGGTGGAATCCACAGGACCGATAAGTACAAATTCTGTTTCCCTTTACGTGGGGGATACTTTTCACGCAGTGTGGACGCCTTGTACAATACGCGTATACAAGGTAGGGAGAATTGTACCCGTGGTGTCTTAGGGCTATGCCTACTTCACTATAAGGCTTGCTTTCGTGAATTCGTACATGCCACATGCGGCACATACGCAACAGACGAAACGTGCCAATCCATGTCCCTACAGAATGTGATGCAACTTTAGACACCCAAAGATAACAATGAGCGCAGAGAAAGTACAGAGTCTAAGAATTTCTCCCTACAAGCGAAAACCACTGTGCGCTGCTGCGCTTAAATTAGATTGAGGAAGAAAACGGTAGTGGTAGTCGACAAGACACTTTTCATTTCAGTAATCATTCCTTGCCTTGTGTACAAGGGAGCAACCAGACTCGACATGGTTCTCCAGCATTTCTGAATGTGTCTCAGCCATTCACGAACACAACTGGGGCCATTCGCAAAGTACGAGCTCCGAATACATTGCCTGTAAATATTTGGGGCACTCTAACGGTTTTATCGCTTCAGATTTCTTATATAACATACATTTTTTCAATCAGCCGTCGGTTCTAAGGGTTTTCTTTCTTTATTCTGTTATGCAGTCTAAAATCCAAAGTGTACCTCTGCAAAATGCAAAAATGAATTTGGCAATGATTGTTGTAAAATTGAAATTGACTTTCGATTCACTAGAAATAAAATTATAGCACAAGCGCGCAATTCTTTGTGTGCCCCTCGTATATCTGTTGGCATCTGCGTGTATCTTTACTGTGAACTATCAGTGGTATCTCTAAGGAATTGGCTTCCTGCCGCTGCCTCTTGCGGTTTTAAACCTACGTAGCTATGTATGTTTACCGAATCGAGAAAACAGACATATTGTGGTAAGTAGGCTGCGGCATCACTACCAATTTAAAGTTTCTGCTTTTCTCTGCACGTTTTACTGACAGCCTATCACCTATTGTTTCACAAGTAGCTGGTAGTTAACTGTGAAATACACGTAGACAGCTTATATAAATTCTAAGAAAATACTATCTATTGAAGAGTGGCTAACTAGAAGCTGATCAATTTTGGTTTCTAAACTGACAATGAGTGCGTGGGCCGTGCTGCGTTCACTCTGCGCGTGGAGCATAGATTCGTACTTGTGAATCGTGTTGGTAGACAAAAAAGTAAGTAGACGGGTTGTGAAGTTGAAGAGTCAAAAAGAATGAGTGTGAACAATTCAATGAAAGTCTACATGCAACAGTTTCTTCTTTTCAATTCCGGAAGATTTTATTGTTGTCGGTGTACAATACGAGAAAACGGCTATAACATACATAATAGGTACATAACAGATATAACGGTAGAAAATATCCACTTCATTTCTACCTTGTTGCATTCCGTGTATCTAGAAAATAAGTTACAACGTAGATTTACACCTTTGAAAGAGAATAAAAACCGTCAACGTCAAAACCGCGTACTTCTTGAAAGTGAAAGTCAAGGGTTTGCGCAAGGTTTTCAAACATTTGCAATGTTACTAGTTCTTACTACAAAGGGGCCAAAGTCAGATTAAGAATGGAATCGTGTGGGAATGTTTTTTTCTTGTTTTCACTTACAATTTGTTTGTAACCGTGACTGAGGCAGGCAGACAGAGAAACTTTCTCGTCAAACCAAAACTAAACTAAAAGGGATACGTGCAGGGGGAGAACGAGCGAATGTGTGTGTGTATGTGCGATATTAAGTAATATGTTGTGTATCCATTAAATTCCTGTTAACAGTCAGAGAGTCAAGGAGAAAGGACTCGTTCAAAGAAAAGTGCTCGTTTCACATATTATACTAGGTATATGTTTAAAAATAGCTTCTGTGGCATATAGCGCGTGTACTATTTCTATCAACATATTCAAGGGCTTGTGTGTTTGTGTGTGTTGTTGAGATTCTTTGTTGTAGTTTTTCCTTGTGCACATAATACTGTGCTACATGCATGGAGTGAGCATGTATTTCAATTTCTGCTATGTGTTGAATACCCACTTTGCGGGAAGGCGATGGTTGACAGTGTGAAGAGAGAGAGAGAGAGAGAAAGAAGGCAATAGAAAGCGTTCAGCTCATTCAGTTTGATTTCTTTCAATGTAAATCGAATCAATTCATAGAGGCATCAAATTGAAAATAACATCAAAGAAGAGTTTGTTTGAAATTTGGGTTTTGACGCTTTAGTCTATTTGAGTCTGTGTGTCGTCTGTGTTTACGGATATCCATGGCTGATCCGCCAGGACATTTGCGGGAGTGAGATATTCACGCTTAGGCAAATGTGGAATGAAAGTAAGACGTGTCAGATTTAGCCACGCAAAAGGAAAATCCACTTCGAGTATTATTATTGGATTGGAAGCGAAGGGTATTGATGTACTGTGATATTTTTCTGTCTTCAGTAAGTTCAGTCAAGACTTCAGCCCTCCAGTGAAATCATTTCCTTGTTTATTGTATTTACTGCGTTCCAGAGGGGACATTTGTGAATTTATGGCCTTTTATAGCAACTGCATTGAACTATATAAGTGTACTACTGCATATTCCGGAAATGTATTTTTAGATGTGCAGATAGCTCTTGTCTAATTTACTTATTGTTTCAATAAAATGTCCTCCCTAAGGTACAAAGTTCAATGCCACCACTACTACTTAGACTGACAAGGCGCATTTCGAAAGTTCAGATGTCCTTGTCTCCTTTCCTATTATTCCTAACGATTCTCTACCTAGTGCATACCCGAACCCTCTCAAAATTGTACAGGCAAATATCTATTTTGACAACAAAATCCAACAGTCTTTCGCTATGGATAAGTAAAGATCCGGTAAAAGGATTCTTTCTAGACGGAGCCAGGAAGAAAATTGAAGTGCCCCATGGGGTGTGCTCGGACCACCGGTTAAGAACCCTTTGTCGCTGTTATTCCACAAGAAAACAGTGATTTTTCCTTTAATTTTTTATAAAGAAGCCTTGACCTTTCTTATACTAATATTATAAGCTTAATGGATTATTATTATTATAGTGCGCAGTTCCTTATAAAAGAATAATGGTTGCATGCAACAAAGAGATACATTTTATCGTTACTTTTATAGCCAAAATAATATGTTAAGACGCACAGTATAATATCTATTACACCTTTGTGTACATGGACATGATAATTTTAACGGTTTTTATACCACGACCGGTATCTTTTTAGTGGCTATAGTGGATCGAGTCAACTGGAGAAGAGAAAGCCGTCAGTATTCATATTTGTTCATTTAATGTTGTGTTACGTAGTACCGAACCTTGTTTCACAAGTATGTAACCACCGCCAATAATATGACGTGATAAAGCATACATACACATATATAAATGAAGTTTCACATATTTTCCCTGTGTGAATAGGTTGCGAGTCAGTGCTAAAAAATCAAACAAGAAGTACATGAACCGATTTATTGCCTGAGTGTGACATTTCCTAATGGCTTTTATGGACGTAAGAGCCTCATAAACTGTCAGCTGTCAAGCAACTCAACTTGAGACAACTTTTCACCGCAAAACTTTCCTACCATATCTCTTTCTTTGCATTCTCTCTCTCTCTCTCTCTTTTGTTTCAGTATAAATTCATTCCAATTGCCTATAAAAAACCATAGCTCACTTCCTTATTTAGTAGTGTAGCGAGTAGCGATGCTCTCGCTATGTCTGTCTGCAGTTGCTGCGTAAGCAAAATGTAAAGCAGTAAGCGTGTAAAATACACAGTGTGTAAGTCTCAAAAATGTTTTCCCACTCTCACATTGCTTTACAATAATGTACACTTATATAAGCTTTGCTACGAGCCAATATGTACATGTCGGAATCTGTAGGTGCACCTACCACCACACTTTTATCTCTTTATCTGCTCAGCAAGCGTACACGTGCACGCATTTTCTATGTGTGTATGATCGAATTGCATTTGCATTGAGTGGAATCCTATTGCACCCGTGCACCTACACACCCTTCTTGTTGTAATAATGGTATTTGCTTTCTATTTATCTCATTGTATGCTACAATCTCACCCTCCCTCCCAGCTCACCTCCCTCCTTTCTTTTTCACCGTCCGAAAACATATTTATCATATGTATCTGTACATCAAAATAAATCAAAGTTCCACTACCCTTCACTTTCCTTTTTATCATCGGCGACTTTCTCCCCCACCGCCGACATATCACTTTCTGTTGTGGCTGACTACAGTTGAGTGTAGAGTAGCATTGAGTGAACACGTACGAATAGCATTGCATGCAGAAAAACAATACCTGGCTGCTGTCATGTGCGATATGTAAATATATATCCCGGCCAGACCACCCAGGCACAATGGTGCTTATCATATTAATTTATATTTTGTCAATGCAATGTCGCTTGCACTGAGCTTGTCAAACATTTAGGAGCGCTTCCTGAAGCCAAGGCTGACATGGGAACTCAGTAGTTGAATGTGGAAATCCTCTGGGAATCCTAGACGAATAGTTTAACAGTCACGCAGATATTTTATCATCATCATCGTGTGCATAGTAGTGAGCAGGGAGAGAGTAAGAGAGAGGAATGGAACCGAGAGAGTCGTCGAGGGGAAGGCACAGTTTTATCTTAGCTTTTCCTAATACATAATACTTCAGTGTAGGTATTTATTATGCATGCGAAGACGTGCTGCGTAGGATATCATATTGCATGTTAAATGGGCACGTTCTGGGTCCCATTGTGACGTTTTATTCTTCATCTGTTAATAAGTCAAGCCTGCTGACTCAGCCTGTTTGTAGAAACAAAATTTAAATTATTGTACAGCTAGAGTGGTAGAGTAGTAGAAGTACTTCTTAGTTGGATTGTCTTCTCTCTGTCATCAATGTCGACATGAAAGAAAAGGAAAACTATGAAAATGTCCTCTGAATAGTCTTTTATGCAGACTTTCTCTTATTTCACTAATTTGGTTCTGTTGGTTAGGGCAGCTTTGTGAACTGGTTGCTTCTGCACTCGCTGGCATTAATTAGTTGAAATTCAGATACTCAATGAAAAGATGGGCGGCAGTTGACAGCTTGGTTTGAGAAAATACATGAAATATTTACATTTAGTACTTATATTATAGGTATCCATGTTGTGTCTTTAATGTTTAAAAGTAGACTTAACTGACAATGAATGTGGGTAAACTGTATTTAGATAGGAAATTGGTTGCGTAGTTATTTATTACTTTTCTTTAGGCTACTGATCAATATAGACCGATCTACATATATATTCACTTTTTTATGGCGAATCCAGATTTCAGGAGCTATTTATAACGCAATAACTTGTTAGTGCCATTAAATTATTTGCTATTTATATTATCATCAAAGTTTGTTATTTCTGAGAATTTGCCTTAATCAGCACATTATCATGTCGGGCTTTGATTTCATAAGTCCGTTTATATAAATAAGCTAGTACAAAGTTGTGTAAGCTTTTTGCGCGAATGGAAACAAATTTTATTCTATACAGGCTTTTAAATAATTGCTAGAAGCCTTCGATGTGTACTCTCTTTGTAATTAGGAGAAAATAAGTTCAACTAAATATAAATATATTTGAGGAGGTAAAACACCGAAATTCCGTTCTATATACGTAGTGTTACACTGACTGTTAGGGGTCTGGACTCTGGTTAGGGGGAGGGGAGCGTTTGAGTCAGATTAAAATTTTTTGGTCACGGGAAATCAGAAATTCGGTCGCAAGTAAGGTCAAAGGTTTTTTGGACAAATTCACCTAAAATGAGAGTAAAATCACATTTTTGGAAGAAAGCAAAGTGAATTTTGTACTGCAAAAAAAGCGCCATAGGCGAAAATGTTTGGCGTTTTTTTGCAAAAATCGAATTATATCTGGTGCTTAACTAAATTTCGAGGGGTAGGGGTTGAACATTCAAAATTCTATTCCATTCTATTTTTTCGTTAATACTAAACTAGGAAAATCGAAATAAGTTTTGTAACTGTACAAAATGTAATTATTGAGTGGTTGACACTAAATATGTCTGGGGAAGGTGTATCGTACGCGCAAAACTATGGACCATTCTCTTCATTTTTATATTTTTACCTAGGTACTACTTTTTGTCTTTTTGTTGTTCTCATTAGAAACACACATTTGCGTTGGTGTGCTGTAGTTGTAATGATTACTATGTATATTTAGTAAGTTCGAAAAATGCAGTTGATAAAAGTTATGAGCCCAATTATAAAAGTTTTAATTTGACTGATGTACATTATTATGCATTAGTGGAAGAGAGTGTTCAGCTCACACGATAGACACTATTATCTTTTATGAACAATATTTTGTTGTGATTGCCAATAAGTTTCCATAAAACTTACCAGTTGAACTTATGAATATGTAACTAGCAAACTAAAATGTTTAATTTAGCCGCAACAATAGTAACATATGGGCTTGGCTTCCAATTAATTATTCTGAAAACAAACAACTTCTTCTATACCAGCTGCAGCACACTTTTTGAATAAGTCATATTTTTCTTCATAGATTTGTTTAGCAGGAGATTACACTGATAATACTACGTACATAT